>VDFB02216156.1:0-112700 GCA_007258455.2 Sequoia sempervirens
TTTTCTTTGTTTTCTGTTTTGTTTTTCTAAATTTAACTTCTTTTCACTTATTTTTCTACTTTTTCTAATGTTTTCTATCTTACCAATTTGTTTTGAAAATCTTCCCATCTTTTTTTTTCAATATTTGTTTCAAGTTAATCTAATAAATCTATTTTTTTAAAGAAAAAAGAACAATATAAATGAAATCATTAAATATCATTTAATTTTCAAATGAAATCATTAATTAAAATAAAAATAATTCCTTTATTTCTATGTACTTTTAATTTACCACTAATTAATTTAAATAATCACTATAAAGTAAGAACAATACAAATAATTAACTAAATAAAATACTAAATTCAACTATATGTTTACTAAGTGCTTGTGTGTGTGCGAGAGAAATCATTCCATCTTAATCCTGCCAGGTAGCTAACCTCTACCTTAACCACACCCTTGGTCTTCGACAACCTACAACTCATGAAAACTTAGGCACCCATTAATAGATTAGTATCCAAGAAAATATAAATCAAAGCAATATATTTCATTATTCCAAATAACACTTTTTATTTTGCATCACTTCGAAATAAATCAATTTATTCATTATATTTCATCTTTTCTAAAATGAAATAAACATTCACTTATTTCATCTTTCCAAATATCATATTATTTATTATTTATTCTACCACACACATTTATTCATATATCAATTCCATATAAAGCAAATGCAAGCAGTACCAAAGGCTGAGATGTGACATCCTTCCCCACTTGGAAGAGACATCGTCTCGATGTCTTATTACAAAACATCTACATAACATAGTCTGACACATCCAGTATATATAAAAGTTATAATAAGCAGAAAGAAAAAGTATGGTAAAATCTCAAATGCAGAAAAGATCTATTAGTATCCTCTACATTCTCCCAGGTGGCACTATCCACCAAATAATAGTCCCACTTGACCCTATACTGCACAACATCTTGGTTCCGCAACTTAACGTTGTGCCTCTCCAAAATCCTGGTGGGCTCCACTAGCACCACCCTTGGATCCTAAACCTACAATGCACGCCAGTCAAGAATATGAGAAACAACTAGATGGTATGGCTTAAGCATAGAAACATGGAAGACATTATGTATATGGGATAGAGCCAATGGTAGAGCAAACCTATATGTAACCAGATTGATAATTTCCAAAATATCAAATGGCCCAACATATCTAGGGGCAAGCTTAGAGCTCTTGTCGAATGATATTGAACTCTTCTGCAGTCAAACCCTCAAGAAGACCTTATCTCCCACTGAGAAATACCTAAACGTTATGTTCCTATCTACAAAACTATTATGTCGATTTGAAGCTTGTTTCAACTTTTCCTTAATTAGCTTCATCTGATCCTCCATCTCTCTCAACATCGTTGGCCCAATGAGAATCATGTCTTCCACCTTATCCCAACTAATAGGTGTGCGACATCTGCGACCATACAAAGCCTTGAAAGGTGTCATTCCTAGAGAGGCGTGATATGGGTTATTATATGCAAACTCCACTAAAGGTAGGTATTCCTCCCACTTATGTTGTTGATCCATACAATACATCCCGAGGAGATCCTCTACTACCTGATTCACCCTCTCCATCTGACCATCGATCTCAGGATGATAGGCTAAAACTAAAGTTCAATTTGGTTCCCAAAGAAGCATTCAATGTAGTCCAGAACCTGGAAGTCATTCAAGTGTCGCGATCAGAGATGATCATCTCTGGCACTCCGTGCAACTGGAAATTTTCTTGCACAATTTTTTTTGCTAGGACTAAGGATCCATCCTTAAGATTCTCATGGATGAAGTGAGCTACTTTCATCAATTTTTCAACCACAACCAAGATGACATCATGTTGGTTCTTGGTCATAGCCAACCCTTGAATGAAATCCATAGTGATTACCTGCCATTTATATTCTAGCACCCTATGGGGATATAAGAGTCTCGTTGTATGCACATGCTTAGCCTTAACTCACTGGCATTCCAAACATCATGCTACAAAAGCAGTAACATCCCTCCTAAGTCCTGGCTAGAAATACAATGGTTTGAGTCCTATCATTTTAGTTACACCGAGGTGCCCTGAATACGATGCATTGTGAAATTTTGTTAGTACTAATTCCATCAATCATGTTGTGTTAGGAACATACATTTTTCCCTAGTACCTTAAGATTACATCAGTCTCAAAAATGTATCCATCATATCTACGATCTGAAGGATCCTAATCTAGGACTTGTTTCACCCTATCATGATGCTCATCTCCCAACAAAGCTTGGATCACCCTCTGTTTAAAATTTGACCTTATAGTTACCATAGCTGCAAGATGCCTCCTCCTTCTTAGGGCATATGCTACTCTATTTTATTTTCCTTTTATATGTTTAATGCCAAAATCATACTCACTTAAAAACTCCAACCATTGTCTCTGATGAGCATTCAGGTTGGGTTGAGTGAAAATATACTGTAGTCCCAAATGATTTGTTTTCAATTCGAAAGGCTTCCCCAAAATGTAGTGCCTCCACATTTGAAGGGCATGCACTATGGCAGCCAACTCCAAATCATGTGATGCATAGTTCAATTCATGCGGCTTCAATTTCCTAGACTCGTATGCCACCACCTGTCTGTCCTGCATAAGAACTGCTCCTACACCCTCACCTAAAGCATATGTTATCACTGTAAAGTACCCATTTGGATTCGGCACAATCAAGATAGGTGCAGAAGTAAGTTTCTCCTTTAGCAATTGAAATGCCTTCTCACACTTATCACTCCATTAAAATTTATTTCCCTCTCATTGGAGTGCAATAATGGGTGTTGCAATTGTTGAGAAACCCTTGACAAATTTCCTATAATAGCCAACAAGTCCCATAAAGCTTCGGACTTTTGAAACATTTTGTGGTGTTGGCCACTCCATGATTGCCTTGATCTTATCTGGGTCCACTGCTATCCCATCAACTAAAATAGCATGTCCCAAATAGTGCACCTCAGTTTGGTAAAAATTTCATTTAGACATCTTCCCATAAAGCTTATGATCCCTCAAACACTGCAACACTATCCTCAAATGTTTGCCATGTTCTTCCTCTGATTTAGAATATATTAAGATATCACCCAGGAAGACTAGTACAAAGTCATCTAGGCAGTCTGCATTAATATGTTGTTCATCAAATTCTTATTTTTTGGGGCATTAGTTGTAAGCAGTAACCTTTAATGAACTCATAGTGCTAAATTATCAAATCCTAAAAGTGGTTTTGAAAATGTCTTCATATTTTATCCTTAGCTAATGGTATCGACCTCATATCAATCTTCAAAATGGCAGGCCTTCATTTTACCAAACAATTCATCTGCTCTAGGGAGCATATATTTAGTTTTGATAGTAACCTTGTTAAGCATTCTATAATCAATACACAACCTTAAGGTCCCATCCTTCTTCTTTAGAAATATAGCAGGTGCTCCCCATGGAGACACACTTGGACTGATAAATCCCTAGTTAAGCAACTCTTGCAATTGGGCCTTTAGCTCATACAATTCAGTAGTGTTCATCTTGTATGGTGCCTTTAACTAAGGTTCAGTTCCAAGTAGCAAGTCTATTGAGAAATCAAACTCTCATTTTAGTGGTAGCTCAATCAGCTCATCAAGAAAAACATCTTGGAATTCCTTTAGAATAGGTGGTCATTAGCTAACGACTCTGAGCTATCAAGATCCTTGACCTTTATTCCATAGATAGCACACCCTTTTCTATTAGGCTTCTTCAACTACATGGCAGAGATTTTCCTGAGTTCTAAGGGCCTCTTTAAACCATGAATCTCAACACGATTACCCTAATCGTCTAAGCATTTCACTATTTTCTCTTCACAATATACAATGGACATATGCTTAGTAAGCCAATTTATTCCTAGGATTACGTCATATGACCCTAGGGGTTCTACATACAAGTTAACCTATGTCTCAAAGCTAGGAAGTTCAAGTTCACTGTAGGCTAGACATTGCTCTACTATTCTCTCTACCCGATTTCCATATTGGACCTTCCATGAATTAGCCATATATCCCATCTTAATAGATAATATAGAAATAACATGAGGATCTACAAAACACTTAGTGGCTCCCATATTAATTAAGATTGAAATAGGGCATTCAAAAATCTTACCCATGAGCTGGATTGGTCTAGCCTGTAAATCAACTTGGCGATTATCAATCGCCGCATGGATGTGATGCTGGTTCCTATTCTTCTGATTATTCACTCTCTGAGGACACACACTGGCATAGTGCTCACCACCGCATGTGTAACAACATCCATGGGGTGCTTTGGGTCTGTTTGAAGCATCTCTCCTATTATTGTTGTTATTATTGTTGTAATTTTCCCTCTTATTGTTGTTCTGATTCCCATCATTGTGGTCTTGAGAATTATTTCCCCTCTTGAGATTCATGATCTAACGGTTATTGTTATTGCCCTAATTATTTTGATTCTGATTATTGTTATTAGATTACTATTTCCTTGAGATTTCTTGTTACAATACTTAGCATCTCCGCTCTTTCTATAATTTGCAACCTATTGTAACTTCTATTCCTACTTGGTTGCTTTCTCAAGAGCCTCATCCATGGTGGAAGGATTATGAATGTCTACTTCAACTCCAATTTGAGGCATGAGCCCTAGGATGAATTTGTGAATTCAAAACCTCTCATCAAGCTAGTACTGGGGTACGTATTTGAAAGTGGGATAATTCCTAATACTAAGTTACTGTCATTCCCCCTTGAGTGAGATTCTGGAATTCAGTCATCTTTTTGTCAAAATACAACTGTGGTAACCACCTTTTTTGGAACAACTATAGAAATTGATGCCAAGTTACCTCACCATATAACAACTGCTTCTCATCCTTTTCGTTATCCCACCAAGTGGCAGCTTCATTGGTGAGTTGATATGATCCCCATTCAACCTTACTCTCATTGGAAAAAAATTGCACAGAAAAATACTTCTCCATCTCAATCACCCATGCTTCTACCCAGTCCCCAAATGTTTTTCCATCAAATTTTGGTAGGGTGACCTTCTTAAGGTCCTTGCCCAACTCTTCAACCACTTTCTCTTGCTTACTCGAGTTTCCTTCGGTTTTAGGGTTTCCTTCATTTGTTTCATTCGCATTATCCTCATTTCCACCAGAGTTCGGCCCTAGTTGACTTGTTCATCATTCATGTTCCATATTGTCAATCTTGGCCCCTTGTTGATTCAACAGGGCTAGGATCTGATCCAATCTGTCATTCAGATCACCACAAGATCCTCCTCCATGTTGATAAGTAAATCTAGTACCCATTTGGATTACTTTGAAAATATAGCATTAAGTGTAATTAGGAACAGGTCCTAGAGTTTAACCTAGACGCTCTGATACCAAAATGTAAAGTTTGAAAAAAACTCACACACTAAATATAGTACTCCAAAGACAAGCATATTCCAAAATAAGGAAAGTGATTTAAATATATATTAAATAAAATATTCATAAATTCTCTAAGCCAAGTTACATTGATGAAATACAATCTCATACACCAATCTAGGGTGTTACAATACATCTATTTCAATGTTACAAGAATAAGTTTACATCAATACATCAAATACATCATGAAGATAAGTTACATTTACAGATTGGCTAAGCTAGCCATACAAGAATAATACAAGAAGTATATCCATATAATAGAAGAATCTCTATCTTCAACCGCCATGACTCTGCTGGTCTTCTGCAAGCCGAGGCCAAGAGTGAGGTTAAGGCACCTTTTTCGCCCAACCACGAAGTACAAAACTTCCTTGGGTTTCTTCCTAACATGAAGAAAGCACTGACCCTGCACGAGGAGCCTAGCAACCTGGAACAACATAAGCAGGAGGGAATATCTCGATGCGTACCTGATACCTTTATGCAACTCCTAAATTAAAATAACATAATAATTGCATATAGGATGTGATAGAGACATATATAATATAAATTCTAGGATTTTCAAACCATCTATTTCACTGGTACAGTAGCTTGGCCAAGAAATAAAAATTAAATGGTAATTTAGAAAAGGTAAATAACCATTTCTGGGAGCCCACATTCGGCATCCTATCCTGGAAGTAATCTCATAGAAAGAATAAATAATACATAGCATCTCACAAGGTTGTATAATATTCAAGCAAACACTAATTCAAGCGTTCTTTCAGAAACATATTATAACTCCAAAGTTGCTATTTGATTTCATAAGAAAATAATCTATAAGAAGGTAAATTTTATCTCTCATTTTGCATTTAACAATTCACTCAATCTAATCAAACTACCAACACTCCAATAGATAATAGTAGATATATGTATATGAGTATCTTTTTATTTGCATACAAAGTTTTCAATAATCCATTTCCAATTTTAATGGTTTAATCTAAAAATTATAGATTTATTTATATTCAAAGAGTACTTTCCAATTAGACGTATATTCATTCTAGAAAAAAAAATATTTCCCATTCACATATTTGAATATGTGTATATATATATATATATATTCAGAAATGTATCAATTAAAAACAAAAGTATAATCTTAGAAATATATCATTTAAAATAAGAATTATATACTACAAAAATAGAAGTCCAAACATACAAATTTATACATACACACACACACATATATTTGTAGCCTCAAAAAAATTAAACGCAGATTTCGAATGGCATACAACAGGCGCAATCAAGAGGGAAGTCAAATTTTATTTATGAAGCATTTGGGGGGGACGTATGAGCCAACGAGTCCCAAGAGGGAGCACTTCTTGTCGAGGGTGGCGCCCTCTCCATAGGTCGCGACCTATGGAGGACACTTCCTCCATAGTGTAGCCTTCCCTATAAAGTTAGCATGGTTCTGATTCATCCAATCTATGATTCCTTTAAAAATTACTTTCATCAACAGGTAAAATTAATGAACGATTCATATACGATGATTCTATATTCTTTTCAATATAATTTTATAATGGTATTATATATATGTGTATTTATTATATAGTGTAGTATAATATATTCACATATATATATATAATATTATTAGAAATGTTAGGTGACACAACTGAAAAAGATAATAATATGTAATCCGAGAATATTTGAAGATATGATGGATGGTATAGAAATAGCCATGGATGGAGTGGACAATGAAGGAATGGAATGATACCCAATTTTCACAAATACCTTTCGTTTATACTTAAAACATTGAAAATGAATTAAACCTGTAAACACTTTTGCTTTTGTTTCTCTTTTCTACTGTTCTTTAAAATAAATCCCTTTACTTGATAACGCGTCCACTCAATATCATTCTCGCGTCTGCCAATGTTCAAACCAAACCTACGAGCGATTATCTTTTATTTTTCCATCTTATTTTGTTTTGTTTTCTAAATTTAACATATTTTCTTCAATTTTTCTACTTTTCTAATGTTTTCTATCTCACTGATTTGTTTTCGAAAATCTTCCCATCTTTTCCAATATTTGCTTCTAGTTTATCTAATATATCTAATTTTTAGAAGAAAACATGATTTATTTTCCATGCAATACAATTATCCTCAAATAATAAATAAATATCATTTAATTTTCAAATGAAATCATTAATTAAAATAAAACTAATTATGTTATTTCTATGCACTTTTAATTTACCACTAATTAATTTAAATAATCACTATAAAGTAAGAACAATATAAATAATTAACTAAATAAAATTCTAAATACAACTATATGTTTACTAAGTGCTTGTGTGTGCGTGTGTGCGAAAGAGACTGTTCCATCTACCTTGCCATGTAGCTAACCTCCTCTACCTTAACCACACCCTTGGTCTTTGACAACCTGCAACTCATGTAAAATCAGGCACCCATTAATAGATTAGTATCCAAGAAAATATAAATTGAAGCCATATAATTCATTATTCCAAATAACACTTTCTATTTTGCATCACTTCGAAATAAATCAATATTCATTGCATTTCATTTTTTCTAAAATAAAATAAACATTCACTTATTTCATCTTTCAAAATAACATATTATTTATTATTTATTCTACAACACAAATTTATTCATATATCAGTTCCACATAAAGCAAATGCAAGCAACATCAAAGTTTGAGACTTGACAGAAGTGCAGTAGAGACTCTTTCAACTTTTATTTTAATCTTGGCTAGTTGTCGGTGAGTGGCTGGTAATTATTCCTGCTTTTGTAGTCATAGTTATAATAGTGTTATATACTATGGGACATATTTCCCTTGCTGACATAAATATGGTCCTTGGTGTTGCTTCTTCAAATGTTGGAAGACTGCGTCTCAAACATGTAGCTAGAATCATGAGCATCAAAATCCTCTTTGCTTGAAGTGATTTTTGAGTTTGCTAGCTAGATCTGTTGATTTCCTTATAGCAGTACAAGCTATTTCTTCTATTATCAAGGCACTTATCAATCTTAATAGTAAATAAAATCTATGTAAATATGCATTCCAATTACTAATGAGACATGTCAACTACTATCAACAATGCAACTTACCCACGAAAGATATCCACAACGATTTCTTGAACATGTGCATGATGTCCATGGATCAAGAAATAGACAGAGCATTAGGTATATCTTGAATAGGTATACATGTTTCAATGAATTTTCCTATTTCATGGACATATAATTAATTTGGATTGAATGAAAAAATTGCAAAAAAAAGGCCAAAATCCGTTTTAATAAAATAATGCTAGAAACCATAGGATAACTTTTAATGGGCCATGATTTCTAGTGAATGCATTGATAGGCAATAGCATGAAAAAAATTTGGTCTTCATAGCAGTAATTGTTAGGAACACCATGAGCAAATTATGAAAAACCTTTGTGACAACCAAAACATGGTTAAAAGAGCACAAGTGCTTTAAAATGATTAAAAGTTATTTGTTACAGTATACATACAAATAGGATAGTTACAAATCATTCCAATAGACACATATTTTACATTGACAGATTTTCCAATTATATAAAACTAATTTAGATTTGATAGATTTAAGTGCAATTGGCATGCATGTTTGACAGAAAAAAGATTAGTTCCATTGTTGGCGATCACTAACACCGGGGTTAACATTAATGGAATATGATGTTAAGTCTTTAACTGAGTAGTCAAGATTAAGCCATTACAACTGTTACATGGACATAGAAGTAAAATATAAAATGACGGTGTAAAAGATATAGCAACTTACAAACCCCTCCTTTTTGGCTTTTAATAAACACAAATATTCTACAACTATATTTTCAATAGGAACAATTCACATTTTCATCTAATAGATTGAAGTGTAGTTGGCATGCATGCACGCAAAGAAATGCTTAATTCCATTATTAACCATGACCAATAGATAAGTCAACATTAATGAATTATGGTGTTAAGTCTTTAACTCAACAATAGAGACTAACCCATAATATCAATCAAAGATAGCAAAGAATAAACGTTGACCCTTAAAATGCAGACAACAACAAATAATAGACAAAAACATTACCAGCTGATGAAATAAATTTATATTGAGATATTTTGATTTTATTTAGATCTGATTTTCATTTTCATTTAATAAATTGAAATGCAGTTTGTATGCATGCATGCAAAGAAAAGATTAGTTCCATTCCTAGTGAATGAAATGAAAAGAAAAGATAGAAGATTATGAATCTGATCTAAAAGAAGAACTAGATGTCCCTGATGAGAAAACATTGCATCTTGATGAAATATTACAAATTGTACAGTGACACATTTTGTATTTATCTGGAACTATTTTTCATTTCATAGACTGAACTGTGTTTGGCATGCATATGTAACAAACAATAGATTAGTTGTATTATTAATGGTGTCCAACAGAGAACTGAAAATATTTGAATTATGGTGTGACATTTTTAAATGGACAATAAACATGAACCGATAAAAGCATGCAATAATAAGGATCAATAGAGGTTAACCCATTAGAGGGGGATAAAAAAATATGAAATGGCAGTGTAAAAGATATTGTAGCTTTCAAACTCGTGAGGAACAAGTTTCACTCTCATCAAAAAATAGGAGCAAATGATTATACAATGCCAAATAAACAATGTAAAAGATATAGGAAATTACAAATAGCTGCTTTTTTTACATATTTTATTTTCACTAAATAATTTGTAGAAATGATAATTAGACGATTGAAATAATTATTTTCTAAATTTTTTAAAACTTGATAGAAGAATCCATTAATTCCAACTGCATTTCAATCCATGAACAATAAAGGAAAATTAGTCACTAGGAAATGCTAAATGTTAGAGAAAATATTACTTCCAGTCTTTACCATAGTCAATAGAGAAGATGGCATCGATGAATTATGGTGTTAAGTCTTCTAGTCAAGAATAGAGACCAATCCATAAAAGCACTCAAAGATAGGGAAGAGTAGACATTAACCCACAAAATGCACATACCAACAAACAATACACATTAATCGATAAAATGCAGAGATGTAAAAAACTATAAAATGACACTATAAAAGATATAGGAACTTACAAATGGATCGTTTCTCACTTCCAACATGATAGACATAAACCCTCTTAAGAGACACAAATTTCACCCTCTCAACCGTTTTCTACATTTTTGCAATGTTTTAATCTCTGTTGTTCCTTATCAATCAATGTTCTTATGGATTAATCTATGTTTTTGCGATTTAATCATTGGCTTTTGATATTTTGGTCTTTGTTTTGTATTTTTCCAATGCAAATTAATTATGTATTCATGAAACAGTGATAGACATTGAAGGATGTCTATCTGTTCAAGATATGTCTGATTTACCATGGATTTTTTGACGAATGTCCATCATGCATGTAATCTAAGCAAATGAATAGACAACACAAATAATACTTTCCTCAACAGACTTAAAACTTCACACCATAAGCCACTAATGACGCCTGCACTTCAGTCTATTCACAATAAATGAAAATTCACAAATATTGAATGCAAATTTGCTGCTTAAAACACCACGTGTCGCCAGAAACAGTGGGTGCAAAGACACGACTACACCAAAAAAATCATGAAATATTTTCAATAGAAAACTTCGTTGCATTATGGAAAAGCATTACTAATGTTTTGTTGCTATACACATGTCTTCACTGCAAATGTTTTTGTGGATAGGTGGCATTGTTTGTAGTTTTTCACATGCCTTGTCTAAAATTGTTGCTAGAGTTAAGCATTGGAAATTGGAATGCATTGTTATACAATTTTTCTATTTATTATTAAGATTGATAGGTGCCTTGTTCTTCTCAGGTGGCAGTTTTTACACAAACCATTTGCTACGTATGTGAGTACATAGGAGATCAAGTTTATAACATGTTGTGGTATAAATTTGTAAGTTCACACTTTTTTTTATTCCTATTTTATATAATCATGGCCTATTCTTCCTGCAAGAAAATTATTCTAATTAAATATAGAAAAGATCTACTAGATTATAGTTATAGTCATACATAAAGCATGTTTTCTCATGCTATTCTTTGCAACTATATTCTTTTTTCACTTTTGGCTTCTCTTGCTTTGTGCTTTATAAGGTATTGTTATGTTATGCTTCTATATTATTATAGTGTCATTCAACAAAGATTTTTTATACTTGGAAATTGCATATTTCCATGTATATTTCACTTATATTTGTAGTTATACATAAAAGAACTTGACAACTTGTTACCAATTGTTTGTAATGGGCCCTATTTTGCTACAAGAATTAAATACGATAAAGAAAATACCTTTGACAGGAAGGCATTCACAGTAAAAAAGTAGAGACTATAGAAATTGGACAGCTTCACAAAATTGAAAACCTCTGTGGTTATCTAGACATTGATGTTGGTCACGACTACTCTGTTTGAGTTACTAGTAATCGGTCACCAAAGCCTACATTAGAAAGCTATGCTTTTGTTTTTAATCGTATCAAGGAAAAATGCAATTTTGTAAATACAATTTTAATGCAAAAATTTGGTAAAGCATAGTTTTCATGGACCTTGAAATAGTATTGCTAATTAGATCTATTGAGATAGGGAAATTGTCTTAGACAATGCAAAGTTACTACTCCTTAGGACTTGGGAGCACAAAATTTTCTTGCATATTATGTTTCGGAGTTTCCCTTCCCACAACACATAAACATGGCATAATATTCTTTTTTTCTTTGATCTTGCACATTTTCTATTGGTTTTTTGGACCAAATAGATAAACCATAATACGCTTCTATTTGGAAAAGTTTCTACTATTTACAGATTGATAGTACATAATTTTTTTAGAAGTTCCAAGATTGCAACTGCATTAATACAATATGTATATAAATATACATATGTATATGTATATGTATGTACATCTCTATGTATATATATATATATATATGTTTGTGTGTATGCATATATGTATCTAGGCTCAAATCATACATGGAGTTGAAAAGTGTAACAAGATTACTACCAAAATTGATCGATTTATTTGCTTACGCTCAGTTTTCTTTCTCCTGCTTAATTCATTTGCCACTACACAATTAATTTGGTTTCTTTTTTGTAGATTGTGGACTAGAAAAGATTTGTGATTCCATGGTATTATGCCACATTTTGCATTGTTGTTGATCAATGTGATTAATACATAATCATGGTGTTTCTCTTTTTCCTATTTTCAAATACCTACTACCCTACTCAATAGTCCTAAAACAAGTTTCATTTTAGCCACATGAATTGATATTAAGAATTTATTATTGCATTGTAGGCTTTTTAGCGCATAATAGTGAGCCAAACACTATAATTAGCAATTTGGCATTGCTATTGAATACGAAGATTAATTTCCTCTTCAATTCTTCTTTGTATGTATTCAATATTTCAAGCTCCACACATTCTTTTATAGTTATTCCTATACTAAGTAGTGTCAATACAGTTCGTATCTTTTGTCCTTTCACATAAAATTTGCCAATATGGTTACAAACAATTGTATTGAAAGACAAAAACTATCACAACATCCAATTGTAGTAGAAACCTTCAAACCCAGCGTGATTGCATTTTTCACATCAATTGATAAAGCTTTGCATTATGCACATGGGTGATCCCACAATATTGGTTTACACTTTCTGGGAGATCCTGATTTTTGATGAAATCACATATTTTAAGAAAATATAATGATCTAAGCCTTGAAAAGTCCCATTTAAAGGATTCCAATTGAAGAGGGTTTGATCAAACCACCTTAGATCAAACCCCCTTGGATAAAACCCGACTAGTTTTAAACCATACTTATAATGGAGTCTCCTTTACACCTATCAAAATTCTGATAAAAAACCACTTTTGATTTGCCTTTTGGGGGATCAAATGAATATCATTTAAAATTTATTTTTTGTAAGTATGTAGTCCTTATTATAAGCTTCCCAAAAAGTATAATTTTAAATAAATTTAATTTATTATTATATTTATTTTTTATTTCTTGTGAATGTAGGGTTTTCACTGAAAATCAAGCTCTCTATTCCTCACATATGGAAAAACAGTAGATTATAAAAAAAATCTAAAAAATATCTATGCACTAGATATTGATGTCCTTGATCCAACAAAAAAAATAAAATTGAATTTCGATACATACAAAAAATGTTGTGTTTTAGCTAGTAAATCATGTCTATATTATAACTGGTTTAACTTTGAAACTTAATTAAGAAAAAATATTCAATGAAATGCTATGAAACCAATTCCATGCACTAGATATCGTAGTTACAAATCTAAATTCAAAAAAATTATAATTTTATCCTTCATAGAAAATAATTTGTGTTAGCCAGTAACATCACTCTTTAAAAATGGAGTTTACTATTAAAATTAGTTTTCGAAGGAGATGGAAAAAGAAGTGCAATTTGATTCCAATTTTTTTGAAAAATTTATATTTAGAATCTACCAACAAAATGTCACAAATCACAAGTTTGCATCATCTTCAAATTCCTCAAGGTTTAGCTGCTATAGGTGCCCGAGAGTGAAGATTTAGTTAAAAAAATCAATTCAATGTCCAGTTTGGCCAAAAATTGCAAACCAGTATTGTGGGATCACCCACATTGTTTTTTAATAGACTCATTCAATTAAAAAGTTGGAAATTGCCTATTTGACACTGTACATGTTTTCCTTCATTGTTGTTTTACATCGAAACAACTATGGAATGGTTATGTGGATCATTTCTTAAATTGTCTTCACAATCATTGCCCTATAGCTTTACGCTCATATGATACTGACTTGCACTTAACAATGCTAAAAAATTCACATAATATACATGACAAGAACACGTATCTACAAAGAATGAGGCTCTCAACTATAGAAATCAACAACAGTGGTGAAATTGGGCTTTGGGTTAACACATTTTGTCTAAAATGGCTAGAGCATATTGGCTAAACATACCAATACACATTTGGTGTTTAACATACAAAACAATGTATTTACATTTCAACAAAGATGCATGTAATCCTACAACATCAATTCTTTTCCACAATACAACTCCTACTACTGGCCACTATGAACCTATGTTGTCACGACTAAATATGTTCAATTGCATCAAAAATATCCAACCACATTTGCAAATCACATATTGCAATTTGGAAAAAAATTGGCACACAAAAATAAATGCATTTGAAACACTTAGACTTTGTAGACTGGCTACATTTGCTAGTACATGTGGCGAAAGCAGGTTTGCTGCTATATTTTTTTTGCTTCTCAAACAATTTGATGCAATTGCTTTGCAATTATTCATGGTGCAGTCATTGGCCAATGCATTAAAAGTTGAAAACAAATATGCAATTGCTTGTTTTGACACTTTTGGCCAATCTAGAATATAAATTAACAATCATCTATTACAGTTATAGTCATTGGTTTCCAAAATTGAATGCCATATGCAAAAAGTGGCCTTGAAGGATCTGAATTTTGTGCACTATGGTTGTCCCATATGTTTGATGCAACAATACACATATGGCAAGCATCTCCATTTCCTAGGACCAAAACATACTCTAATTGCATCGATCCAAGAATAAATTTGAACTTGGTTTGCTTTGCAAGTAGCTTTGGCCATTGTTTTGCTTTCTCTGGATCATTGTGAAGCCCATCAACAACCATGTGGTGTTGCGGTGGTTGTGCAAAGGGTTCTGTGAAGGCTTTGGTGATTCGAAGCAGAATTTGTAGCTAGACAATATCTAATTAAAATCCACTTCCAAATATGCTTATTCTTTAATGAGAAATAATCACTCATATAACCTATTAGTTGCAAGAAAACTAGGAGATAACATGAATGTTGAATTAGCAATAATAATTTTGAAACCACCTTCCTTGAATGCGAGTGCAATTCAAGAAGCTAGTTCAGAAACAAACTTGTCTCAGCAAATGGTACTTAAGCTCCCTTAGAAATGTGGTTAGTGTGCAATATTTTCCTCCAAGAGAGTATCAATGATGGCGGGCTATCATGAATCCATGTATCATTCATTTATTTTCTCCTTTCTAGCTACTATAGTAGTTTGTGTCTGTGTATGTTTAATATTCAAGGGACTCCCAAAATTTAGTTCAATTCCACCAGTAATGTGGGAAAGCATTGCTTATGGTGCATATTAAAGCTAAGTTTCTTTGGTTGGGATGTTGGTCCTGCATTCTATGGATGTCAAATCTCAAAATTCTACTCTCAAACTGTGCCTTGTTACATTGAACGTGCTACATCACATTACACATTTAACTAGAGCATATCACAATCTATTTCATTAGAAAATTAGGAGAGCCTTCTTATCAATGGAAAAGCAATTGTAAAGAGCCGAAAAATGATGATACGAGTTCTTGAGGAATGGCCTAGTAAGAATGAGAGCAAGGTTTCTGGCCTTTCAAGGTTCTTTTTGTGTGAATATTATCATAAATATCATAATAAACAGTCCAAAAACAATGAAAGTTACTATCAAATGGTGACAAATATTTTTCCTCTAATTCATTTGCACATGGTGATTAAGAACATAGTAAGTAAGTAAAAGAGAATTGGATCATAGCACTACAAAATGGTCATGAGTTATGCAATGAACTTCATTATTCTTTTGATCGCAAAGGAGATCAAGATAATAACCAACATACTGATATGCACAGAGAATGTTCATGGAGTGCAAACTTCCTTACAAATCAATTACCATAGTAGAGTTTGAGTTGAATTGCATTTGTTATTTTATGTTGATATGGATATGTTCTAACCTATAGTTAATTGTTGTATCATAACAAATAGGCTAAATAGTTGTTCATATACCATTTTTTCTATTGTTCCTACAGCACACACGCCTTGTTCAAATGGGGACCCTCTCTTTTCACTTCGTCGGGTTGCTCTTGTCGCCACCGCATTTTGTGTGCCCCCTTTTTTTTTGAGTCCTAAGTGGTCGATGAGGCTTAGAAGAATCATCTTGAGTCAGCCAACTTCTCCTACCCTCAAATATTCAAGGTCTTAAGCCTTTGTGGGATTTTCATGGTTGTTTTCCTTTAACCTTCAAAGTTTTCATCCTTCGGGCAATGCGGGTCCGCTCTTGTGGGCCTCCCAATGTGGAATTCTGCTATGGCTTCGTCATCCCTAAGACGGTCAGGTCGGGCCATCCGCCCACCCCACAGGACTCGCAACCTTGATGGTCATTCTTCTGCCTGATGTTCCAAAATGACCAAGTCCAGGGAGCCATCCACTCTATAGACCCCGTCATTCCCGCCGCCCTCTTCGAAATGTGTGCTCACTAGCCAAAACTGCCATTATACTTACATTAATGACATGCATTAAATGATCATAAGTTTATAAATAGCCCATTCAAGCTATAATTTTCACTGTAGGAGTTTCGAGAGTTTGTTAGAACTTGCTGCCTTTGCCTCCATCGCGCCCACTGAGTGCCTTCGCTAATTCGAGGACTTCACTTGCATTCCCTTCATCATTTTCGTCAGGTTTTCCAGGTTGGTTCTCTGTCGCCATTTAATTTTTTAAGTTTTCTTTGATTTCTATAAAATCTGTTAAAATATGAACAAAGAAAACTTAGGAATTAGTTAGGGCACCCCTGTGTGACCAAAACCCACTTTCAAAATCTTGAAAAACTTTGAGAATCGCTTACACGACGCCCGCGGAACTTGGCCCTCTCGCGACCATTTTTCAACTAGGGTCGTCACACCCTACAAGCCCGCATGATATCCGTCGCCTGCACTGTAAGTATTGTCATTTCAAATGGCTAGCTCACTTCACCTCTCCGTTAGGTGGGCCTTGCTCCATTGTTTTCTGATCAAGCATTCACACTGAAGTGTTTAAGTTTGGGCTAATTGCGGGCTCATCCCTATGGACTTCCATCTGTGGGATTCTATCCGGGGTTCGCCATTCCAAAATGGCCTTCACAAACCATCTTCCTGCCCATCGGGCGCCACATTTGTAACTGTAATTCAAGCCCTGTACTAAAGTAATCTCTTCTTGTGGGTCATCCTTCACGGGGCGTCGCTCCCCTTTCACCATCACGTCATCGACCACTCAAAATAGAAAAGTGAAGAATCCTTTTCGACGGCCGGGCATTGTTGTACCCCAAAATTAAAATTTTTGTTACACTTAGACATTTTGAAGAAATGAGTAAAAGTCTTGTCGAAACAGTCAAAAAGGTCAAAATTTGGGTGTGCATGTCTTGCATGGAGGTTAAAACAAAAATTTTCAATTTATGCGATGGTTCGCTAAGAACAGCTTAACCTACAAAACCCGGATCTCAATTTTTCATCCCTAAATTTTAGGAAAGCGCTATTTTTAGAAATTTTCGAAATAGTAAAGTTTTCGGGTTTTCCGGGTTTCTTTGAAGCGGATCTTGGCCACAAAATAGAAATTTTCTAAAAATAGAAATTTTCTAAAATAGAAAGTTGGTCCGACAGGGTCCGAACTGATTTTGATTGGCTCAAAATGTGTCCGTATCAGGCTGGTGCAGTCAGAATCTTAAAATAATCAGTTTTGCCCTACTGGGTCTATTCAGCATTCAAAACTTTCGGCAGAAAGTGAAACGATGAACATGCACAAGGATTGAGGAAGAAAAGTTGAAAAGTCATGAAAATTTTCTAAGTCTGCTGAGTTTGGGCGCCCCAGTTGAAGAAAGGTGCCCACCTTTTCAGGGTGCCAGATGAAGGAATTAGGGTTTGGATCCCCAATAGAAGTTGCTCAGTTTTCAGTCAGCTTCGCGATGGATATCCCCGTCAGAGCATCTGATGATCCAGTCTCCGGCAAATTCAAGTCAAAGTAGAAGGTATGAAGTGAAAATCTGAAACTTGAAGTTGAATAAATTATGAATTTTTCTAAGTCTGGAGAAACTGGGCGCCCTAAGAAGAGAAAGGCGCCCAACTTTTCAAGGGTGCAAATAGAGGAATTTGCAGTCAAAGTTATAACGAGATGTCTTCAGAATTCAACTGGCTTTGCAATGAGCTATTCAGCACGACAAACGAAGCTTGCAGTCATCAGATTCAAAAGGCTGAACAGAGGGTCCGATGAGAGGTGAAAAGAGAAATTCAAAGCAAAAGTGAAAAAGTCAAAAAATAAACTAAGTGTTGGTAAACTGGGCGCCCCCAGTCAAGATAGGCGCCCAACCTTTTGAAGGGTAAAAATCCACTTTTTGACAAACGTATCTCCAGAGGACCCCCCTTCATTCTTCGTCAGCTTCGCGATGAGCACAGCCATTCAGCAATCCGACGCCCGGAGCTCGAGATTTAACGAGATCATCTATGGAAGAGAAGTTAATGAAGGACTTGGGAAGAGAAGTTAATGAAGGACTTGGAAATCAGAAAAAATGGCTAACACTGAAGAAGTTGGGCGCCCCTAGAAGGAAAAGCCTCCTGTGAATTCGGAGGTCGAAATCAAGTTTTTAGCCAGAGGTGCCTCCAGAACATCTTCTTCAGAATTAGTCCGGCTCCGTAGTGAACCACTCAGCTCGCCTGTCGGCTAAACCTATCAACGAGAAATCAGTGGCGAAGTGGCATGTTAAAATTGAGGAAAGTCAAAAAAGTTGAAATTTTGACTAACACTGGTGAAGTTGAGCGCCCCTCTTGGAGAAAGGCGCCCAAACCTTCATGCCTTAGAAGTTTTTTTGAGATTTTCAAAATTTCAAAATTGTGAGAAGAGGAAGATGGCGTCCAAACTTGAGAAGATAAGATTTAGGGTTTTGAAATAAAAGCAGAAAAAAGCAAAACCTAAAATCAAAACCTAAGTCTATTTAACTCTTCTTTTCAATGTATTTTTCATTATTTTTGCAGGTAGCATCCAGAGGAGAAAGTTGGAGCAGCAAGTTTGAAGAATTTTTGTGATTCATAGTTGCTGGTTTTACATCAGATTTTTCAGACCAGCAAGCATAAACCATTGTTCTTTCAAGCTTTTTGTTCCAGAAGATCAAGTTTTTCAAGCAGAAGGCCAAGGCTTTCAATTTTTCAGTCATCTGGGTCTTTTTGCCTCCACCTTCTGAAGAATTTTTCAAGTCAAGTTGCAGCAAGTTCTTTTATCTTGCATGTCAGTGAAAACCTCAGTGCATTCAAAATTCAACCATCTGGGTCCTTTCCAATCAGTCTTCTGAAGAAAACCCATATCGCAGTTTTTTTTCAAAAACCTAGGGTTGGCTGCTTTTTCGATCAAACGTCAGAGTTTTGCAAATCCAATCAACTGGGTCCATTTCTAACGATATTCTGAACAAAACCCAGATGCCAATTTTTTTCGGGAAAAATTGAAGAAATTAGGGTTTGCTGCTTTTTAGTCAAAATTCAAGATTTTCAAAAACAGACGTCTGGGTTGTCTTGTATAAATCATTCTGAACCAAAATTATCTGGAGAAAATTTCTCAAAAGTGCATTCAGATTCAGAGCACAAATCAGCATTCTAAAATACAAGAAATTGCACAAGACTTGTAATACGAACCAAAGGCGAGTTTGGGTATTCTTCAAGTTTTTCTGAAATGGAGTACTCTAATGTTTTCAAGAGTCAGAATCGTACTTTTCACGAATTACATCAAAGCAGTGAAGTTGGACTGCATCATATCAGAAACCGATTGTTACGACCTACACACCTTGGAAGGCGGGGCAATGCTTGATAGAACTTCCGGGTCGATACGGACTCCCCTCGCGGTAGCGTATTCCTATATCAGTTCGAGCCTTGAGTTCGTAATCGCTTGCATTAAGCATTACAACCCGGCTACTAGGGAGATCCAGTCAGCGGATGGCAGGTTGATTTGCAATTTAAAGCCTGACATGGTTGAAAGTGTTTTTCCATTCCCCCATGGCCTGAAAGTGTAACTCTTTCGAGGGATGAGTGTGAAAAGATGTGGAATATGCATAAGGACAAATACAGCAAGAAGATTGCCCAGAGATGTATGAAAGAAAAACATAAGACATTGCCCAAGAATGTCCGGGCTTGAGGAGGTGCAAAAATGTCGGTTCTAGAAACGTTGTTCCTCATGAATTCTGACCAGGTTAGGCGAGGAAGGATAGGAATCATATTCGATGATATGCGACAAGAAGAAGTTCAATAAAGCGGCCAATGAGATTGAAGATTTCTAAGATCTATTGCAGATGCTAAAGATATTCTTGAAAAGCGGTGCTTTGTTGTTGATGGCATAGATGCACCGAACCGGGACACAATCTCTAACTTCCTAGCGGATGTGATCGAGCTTTAAAGCAGCTTTCTTCTAGAAGCTTTCTTTCCCGCTTTCTTTCTATTCTTGGAATCATCCTTATCCATTCTTTGAGGATAGAAAGAAGATAAGATGTAATAGTTGGCGTTTCCCGCTTTTTCTGCTTTTTAGGGTTTTAGTTGTTATCTTGTTTCTAGATTTAGTAATAAAGAAGCTTGCTATTTGAGCAAGCCCTAGTTAATGAAAGCAAGAGGAGATTTTTACCCTCCTTTGCTTCTCTATAAATAAGAGCCTTGCTCATTTATTTTCTTGAACCATACTTATGAGAACAAACTTGGCTGAGCTTTATTGTTGCCTTCTATTTGTTGCTCAAGTATTGTTCATTTGTATTGTGATAAGCAAATTGTTGAGCCTCTTTAGCCAACAAGGAGTTAGTGAGATTGCTGTTTTCTATTGTGTTAAGAATAAGTTTGCAAGCCTCCTTAGCTGCAATTTCTTATTGAAGGCATGTTAGAAGGGAGTTTTGTTTTAGAGATTTGAGTAATAAAATCATGAGCCTCTTTTGCCTTGGTCTAAAATCTCAGATTTCCGTTATCTATGTTATGCTTTCATGATCTTTATTTCAGCTTACAGTGATGTGTGTAGGTGTTTGTTGAGAGAGAGATTGTTAAAGTATTTTTGTCAGAGAATCTACCTTGTTGATTTCTAACTTCTCTTGCTCTGCTATTACTTGAGAGGTTAGGAACGTCTTTAGTCTAAGTTAGTCGTAGTTGAACTTCTTATCAGAAAATCTCAGCTGCGGCGTTTGTGTTTAAAAAACCTTGTGCTCTAAGCTGATCCAAAAGATAGGCAACTTAGTTTTAGTTTACTTTCTTTCAAACACCATCAGCAAGAGGGAGCTTCCCCTCCTAATTTGAAGAGCAGTTTATCTGTGCATAGCTGTCCGTTTTCAAATCCGCATTCCAGAGGTGTGAATTTAAACGCCAACAGGCATCAATCCCACCTCTGTCATTTGTTCTCTTCCACGCCTTAAATAACTAAGTGTGAGATTTCCTATAGGCCTCACCTTGCAGACTTTCATCTATAGGCCACCTTGGCTTGACCACCATCCCAAGCAGCCCCGGTCGGTTGTCCCTCCACTTTGTGGAGCTTGAGTCTGCTGCGCCTGCTTGAATTCAAAATACAAAAATGACTAAGTATCAAGCCTTAGGCGGACTATCCCTTGCGGGCGGTTGTTTGCAAGATTCCCTCTCGCTCTCATCATTCCCAAATGGACATCAAACCCCCTTGATCCACGATGCAGGACCCAACATTTCTAGTTCATTTGGGTTGTCTGATAGCAAATGAAAACTCCTAATCCACTTGCGGACCCAATGGTGCGGGCTACTCCACACGAACCTCTGTCTTGTCCCTGTCATTCCAAACGGCCAACACCTAATGAATCCCCACACCTTTTGGCCCACATCCATCTAAGAAACAAAGAAACCCCTTCCTTTAAGGCCACAGATCCCATGTTGTGGGATGTCGTTTGTGGGCCACTGCCTTGCCAAGGCTGTTTCAAATGCAAGGGCCTCAAACAACCAAGCTACCTCCTACTTCCGCGATCCCGAGACCCGCATTCTTAAAAGATGAACTTGATGACTCTGAAACTTCAAAGTGATTTTCACCCACGTGCCTAAATGGCCTGACCTTCTTGGTGGACCCTATTTCATGAACAAATCTTGGTGTGGGTGGGACCATGCGGGTCACCGTGCCCTAATGTCTGTCCCTTTTGCAGCTTCCTTCAAAATGGCCGCCAACCCAGGGAAGTCTGCACCCCTGGGCTCGCACTATTACAATTCCCTCCAATAAAAGGCCGATGTTGATTTGAAAGAGATATTAGGATCTTTAAATGATGAACCACCTGATCTGACATCGTTTCACTACATTTTGGCTAATGTTCCTCGTGCTTTTATACTTGAATGTTCTTACTATTCTCTCACCTACATGATATATGGAACCAGCTGCAAGACCCTCCGAGGCGGCTGTAGAAAAGGAAAAGGGAAAGAAGTTAGCTAAAGCACCTAGAGGTAAAGAGGATAAAGACCAAATGAAATATTTAAGTTCCAAGGGGAACCCCTCAATTCTAAGGTCACCATAGATTGGAAGGAGATCTCAGATACTAATCTGGAACATATTGATATCGACGAGTCCAAACAAATGGTCTTAATCAACCCCACAACAAAAAAATCCAGAAGGATTAAAAGTAGTGGGTTGGTTAAGGTTGTAGGGTTCCCGCCTTCCCTTATAGCTCTTGAGCTTGTAATGGCCTATAGAGAGGCATACCAGGAGGACACAAAGAGAATAGTGGGCAAAGATGGGAATGTATTGGTTGATTTGTCTGCCAAATCAATAGGGAAAAATTTCCATATCCCTACCTTTGGTGAGATGAAGGAAACATCCAAAGAATATTCCAAGGAGATATGGGATGCTGATACCCTCAAATGCAAGAAGCTCATCAATCAGTACTAGCTTAAGGAGAAGAGGGGTAGCACAAACAAAGTGTCCCAAGAACTCTTCAGAAGTGACTTCTATGAGGATTTCCATGACTTGGTAACCCTATTAAGCAGAGTTATGGGCCTTCCAACTATAGTCTTCTTTTATGAGTGGATGCTATACTTCATGGAAGAAATCCTCCGAGGGGAAGCCAAATTCTATTGGGTAGGAATGATTAGTAATTTCTTGCATGAACAATTTGTGGTAGTAAAGAGAACCTCACAGTTCTACATGACATCATACATGGTCTATCTATTGGCTGACTAGATGCAAGAAAGAGGGTTGTTTGTGGCTCCAAGTCAGACTCCAGGAAGAGAGCTAAAGGTATATGATAAGTATCCCTAGCTCCAGTACAAGAACTTTAAAAGGGACTATTGCAGAGTCAATGATGCCTTCATTGGGCATATCATCAGGCTACTTGGAGATGATTTTGAAAGAAGAGTCACCCTCAGTGCAAATTCCTACATCTACCACTTTAGCTTCTTATTTATTCAATTTCCCAAATTTACATACATTTGATCTGAGGGTTTCTCAAAGAAACCATATAAGCTGCCCCAGTACCCAAATGACTAACTAATACTACTTGAACTCTCTTGGCAGCTACAGTGAGCACACGCCCTCCTAAGTGACAAGCATAGAGTGGGGATCCCTATCCCCTCACATTCGACAAGTGTATGTATGCACTTCCCGCATCCCAGTATGCGGAGTATTCCGACAAGGAATTGAATAAGTACAACTTGGAATTCCATACTGCCAGACCATGGATAGATCCATATGGCAAGTTAAAGAAGATGGCTGGGATAGAGTACACCCATTTACATAACGTTAAGGATTTTTGGGCCAACTGCAGAGATGATAAGGGTGCGTATGTGGCACTACATGCGTATGGTGGCCTATTTTGTCAAGACAGTGAACCTATTTTAGGTGTCGGATCAGATTGTTGAGGATGAAAGCACGGTGGTTGATCCTCGGTATAATGTAGTTGCCAGTCTACTACTGCCCCTAATTGATTGGAATGAGGAAGAGGTCAATGACCTCAACATTCTAATGAAACCCATTGAGGCGAGAACTAAAGAATGGATTGACAGGCATATTTCCCAATTGAAGCTACAGGGAGTTACACTAACATGGTGAGCTTGAGGACAAGCTAGGAAGCGCGACTGACAGCGAGACAACTGCTACCCCATCTGGGGAAACTTCAAAATCTCCTCCAGGTACCCGGAAAAGAAAGAGAAAGAAATGATTGAACGTTAGCCCAAGCATAAAGTGTACTCAAGGAAGGCCATGGAAGGTGAACCTTCCAAGAAACCAAAGAAGTCAGGCAGTTTTACGAAAATGCCCACCATCTAGGAGGACCCGATCCATGAAAAGGAAGAATAAGAGGCCGATCAGCCAATGCCCCCACCTGCTGCCTCCACCCTTGTGGTCACCGATGCTGCCATCACCACCATTGTTGATCCTCCACCTACCTCTTAGGCAATGGTCACCTCTTCTCTGCTTGTGGTGTACATTTAGTCCACCTTGCTTCTACCCCGCCTGCTGCACAGGTAATGGTGATAGATTCTTCCTCTACCACTACCTCTACACTTTCTTCCTCCTCCATGTCTCCATCATCATCTCTCCCACTGGCTACTACGAAAATGCCAATTCCCACTCTCTTGCTCCTAGAGGATTTTGCATGACACATGCAAAACATACCAATAGAACTATCTGGGGTGCTGATGAACCCAATAGTACAAGCTGCCTTGGAAAATTTTGTTGCTAACCTCCTATCCCTCCTCCAACTAAACCACCCACGATGGAGGTGACAAGGAAAATCTCAGAAGAGTTGGAAAGGAAAGAGAGGGATGCTTCTAAAGAGATGGAAGAAGAAGCAAACATTTAGTAATTGATAAAGTGGTGCATGAAGAAGAGGAGGAAGAAACACAATCATCTGAAGAAGGAATTGAGGATCTAGGTACAAAGTATATTGTGGAAACTTTTGACTTGGAGCTTGAAGAAGAGTTGGCTCAAAAAATCAAGGACATCAAAGAAGAAGTTGAGAAATAGTCCTCTGCTGAAGAGAAGAATACAAAGGAGAAAATGGAGGAAGACACTAAGTCTCCAACTAGGAAGTAAGATGGAATCCCTAAGCATGATAAAGAGATGCCTCTTTTAGAAGAACAAGAAGAAAAGGAAAAGGAAGAGAAAGAAGAAGACAAGCCTAAAGAAGAGGTTGAAACCATAAAGAAGAGCCCAGAAGGAAAGCATCGTGAAGAACATGGGCACAACCAAGAGGAAGAAGAGAAAACCATTGAAGTGCAGGACAACCCCAAGGAGCATGCAGCTATCGAGTCTCTAGGTAAAGAAATGGTATTCATTCAGGATTCTGATGACGAAGAAGAAGAGAAGACAGAGCAAGGGACTTCAGGTGGAAAAGTAGTGGAAATTCAATGCACTAGTGAGGAAGAAGGTGATCCGAATCACCAAAAGGGGAATCTCGAGTGCCTGAATGGCTAGAAAAGCAATTAGAAAAGAAAAACCTAACCTCAATAGATCCAAAGGCAAGGCTGGAGGCCATCTTGGCTCGAGCCAAAATAAGTAAAAAGAAGGAGAAGAAGCCAAAGGTCAGATCTCATTTTACAACGGATGTATCAGGATCTCGAATCATGCAGATAGCCACCCCAACGATGGGAGAAGAAGGGGTCAGTTATAATATTTCTACCCTTGATTTGGGAATGGCTACAAGAGAGCATAAAATAGACCATCTCTAAGGATCTATTGCCACCATTGTGCACCAAATGCATAAGGATAAGACCTCTAAGGAGGAATTGAAGGAACAAGTGGAAAATCTGACAGCCTACATTCAACAATGGTCGTTGGTTGAGGAGCTTCCCATCATGTCATCCGCACCACCTCAGTTGTTGTCCAAAGATCATATCAGCAAGTTCGAGAAGAGAAAGAATTGGACAAAATCCACTGAGGAATGGCTCTGACAGGTGATCTACAATGGTGATATGGGCATAGGGCACGCCGTTAGAATGGCCAATAAATTTAGGCTCATACAAAATTAGTTGGAGAAGATGGAAAAGGTATGCCTCTGCTACACTGAATTTTATAGAATCACCAATCCAAAGGTTGAGGCCATCCTCAAAGTACTAGAAAGGGCCCGGGAAAAATAATTTGGCATCATTAAGGATGATCATTGGTTGGTCGAGATGTGGAAGATGACCCTTGATCATCAGAGTGAGGTGTTGGAGAAGCTGTTACATGAGGTCGAGCTTGACCTTGAATGGGAAAAAGAACATCAGACAGATAGTGAAGATTACATTAAGTTAGTGACTGACCGGGATATTTCTGCCAAAGAGCTAGATGTAGAGAAGATTAAAGAATATTTCCATAAAAAGATGGAAGAGGGTGCAACTAATGATTTTTCCCCGCTCTTCATGGATTTTTCCTCTAGGGAATTTATTCAATCAAAACAAATGGTAGCAGTCACTCTGAAGTGTACAAAGCATGGAGAGGAGGTGACCTGTCGTTATAAGAAACTTCATTTTTAGATCCTCCAATCTGAGATCATTCAGAAGGATAGGCTTCAGATTTTAATGGGAAAATTTGTGGAGTATGCCACTACAAATAAAAATGAAGGAAATTCAATCATAGATGATGAGTTCCTCACGGTGTAGCTGCAACAAGAGGAAATCAGCTAGAAGACAAAAGAGCTACAGTGCTATCCATGATGATTCTAGAATATGGTCTATTTTTGGGTATAATTTGTGATCTATTTGTTGAAGTTATCATGGAATTTGACATTAAGTGTTGATACTTTTATGATATTTTCCTCAAACTATAGACATTGGGCTAATCTTTATTTTGTGAACCTTTAATGATAATGGCATGTTAAATGGACTGTCTATATTAATTTTGCATGTGGTTAATGAATGTTCCTTAAGGTGGTTATAGATATGCAATTATTGTGCATATTGACATTTCCATGCAGATTTAATTCTGTGATGCTAAGTTGGAGTGTTACACCGCCAGCTGGGAATGCACCGTGAATGTTCGCTAACCACCAAAGGAGGTCAACAACAAAATATTTCTCATGCAAACTGAATGTAACTGACTTGTAGTGGACTTTAATGCTGGTTGAGCAGATGCAGGCGTTACTGCTATGGTAAATCTGAGTTTGGACCTACATGTCTGACCAGATTCCATGCACATGTAACCACTATCACTCCACTTTCTTTGTTTTCTCTAAATAGCGTCCTCCTAGTTGTGGAGTTGACTGACTTGTTTAGTTGATAGTATAAATAAATATTTGATGCTCCTTCTTTGAGAGGTTGCATGATTTTATATTGTACTTGCATTCTTGAGTTTAATACAAATATATTACTCTTTTGTACTCATGATTTACAGTGAATAAAATGAAGTTCTGAGTTTGAGTATCTAAGTTCTCATTAGTTTTAGAGGATACTCATCCAAGGGGGGCCACTTGGTGAATAATACATCCTTTGAAGTTTAGTATTAGTTTAGTATTACTCAAGTTGTTTAGTAATTAGTTAGAAATTTGGCACCGACTGTTCCTGCAGCTACTAGAATTCCATTCTATGACTCTTCCTACAACCAAAGTAGACAGAGTAGTGCCTTGTTTGTTTACTCAAATTTTCATTTATGTTATGCATTTTAGTTTGATGTAGTTGTTGATTGATGATTGGAATTTTTGGTATTCCCTTCTAAGCAATTTACTTCCAGTATTGTGAGTTCCTTAGCTATAGAATGAAATGGCTACTTGGGTTCCTAGTACATGTTGTGTTGACCTATTTCAAGTTCACATCCTGTTGACAAGTTAAATTCACCTTTCATGATGATTGAAATATTTAGGTTATATGTCCAATCTCTCGAATCATGGTTATAAATGTGTTGAGTTATTAAATCATTGTAGGAGGTGCACATTTTTTGGCGCTTGTTAAGTGGATTTTCTTCAAGGCCGACTACATCAAAAGATAATTAGCCCATAGATGACTCTTTTCCTGATGAGCATCTATTCTCCATCTATATACAAACACTCTAGTATGCTGACATAGCCAATTATTTGGTCACAGGTAGAGTTCCTCCTCATTTCTATCCAAAAGAGAAAAGGGGACTCATTGAAAAATCGTTTCCTTTCTCCTAGATTGTTGGATGTTTGTTTTATACTGGACAGGACCATGTCATGAGGAGATGGGTGAGAGAAGATGTGACATATGAAATTTTTCATGCATACCACAAATGAACCATGTGGAGGACATTTTACAGCCAAGAGGACAACAATGAAGATTTTAAACACAGGATATTACTGGCCAACACTCCACAAGGATGCGGGAAGGCATACTAGAAAATGTGATAGATGTCAAAGAATGGGCAGACTAACTAGATCTGATGAGATACCACTTTTCCCTTAGGTAGTAATCACCCCCTTTGACAAGTGGGGATTGGATTTTGTAAGACCCATTGACCCTCCATCAAATAGTAAGTCTCATATCTTGGTATGCACTAATTGTGTGATAAAGTGGGTAGAAGTTAAGGGCATGAAGCATGAAAGAGATAACAAGGTTGTAGGATTTCTTTATGAAGAGATTTTCACAAGATATGGAGTTCCAAGAGAAATAGTGATTGATCAAGGGGCTCAATTCAAATCAACCCTTGTTGTAGCACTAGTCAATGAGTACAACATAAGGCACATAAAGTCTACTCCTTATCACCCCCAGGCTAATGGCCAAGTTGAGGTGACCAATAGAGAAATTGAAGCCATTCTAACCAAAATGGTAGCTATTCATAGAAAGGATTGGGAAAATAGATTACCAAAAGTTGTTTGGGCCTATAGGACAACCTGGAAAACAAATACAAGCTTCACTCCATTTGAGTTGTTGTATGGAAGGACAGCCATGATGCCCATTGAATTTGAATATAAGACTCTTAGGACTACAGTAGATTTGGGGATGGATATTTGTGAGGCATAGAGAGAAAGAATCATGCAGCTAAATGCTTTGGATGAGATGAGAAGAGTAGCCCTGCATCATACAGAGGTAGTGTAGAATCAGAAAATCAAATGGCATGACAAATTTATCAAGGACAAGAAATTCCAACCAAGAGATTGGGCTTTGCTCTATGATTCAAGATATTAGGACAATGCAGGAAAATTGCAGACAAGGTGGCTAGGACCATATGAGGTTACTAAGGTATTTCCTAATGGTGTTGTACAACTTATTACTATTGACCCAGTCAAATTTAAGTTGCTTATCAATGGTCATCACCTCAGATTGTATCACAAGCCAATTTCCAAGGAGGAGTTTTTGCAGTAATACACACAACATGCAACATTTGAGCTTCCTATAGCCAAAGGAAGTGGACCTAGTGTCCCTCCTTTTGGCTAATTAAGGTACGTACTTGTCATAATAAATACTTCCAATTCCGTGGGAGTCCACTTCTTCACCCATCCATTTCCACTTTTCTCTCTCTTCCATATCTTCACTCCACCTCATTCCACCTCATCTTTATTAATTACTCAACTTATTCCTTTAAAAGGCAAGCAGTACTTTCTCCATAATCTTTGCAATGAATCCTCCACACATTCAGGTATGTCCACATTAATTACTATATCTTAATTATCTTTAAGTCCATTCATCTATTGTTGTATGTTAGTATGGATGTTCACTATAGCATGCCAATATTCCCTACCCTATCAAATCATCATTTCACATGTGTGGACGTATGCTCAAATTTAGGTTTGGGGGGGGGAAAGATGTGAATATTTTTCCCATGTGTCAGTCCATGCTAGTCTACGACAACAAAATTTAAATTGAGCCAATTTGAAATCTGAGTGAGAGGACAACTCACATGTGTGAAGTGACACCAACTATTTCTACCATTTCTCTTCATTGTAGCTTTCGTTTATTACTCCTTCCTTGCCATTATTGGCCCTATCATATCTCAAGTTGCATTGCAAACAAAAGGGTAAGTTAAAAAAGGGAAAATTCAGTCGACATTGGCATTGAAGTTAGCAAGTGTTGTAGGAAGGTGAATTTTATTTTTAGAAGGAATTACAGGAAAGAAACCACAAAGTATTTGTTTGATTGCAGACAATGGGAGGTGGGTTAATTCAAAATGAACCCATGGTGCATGATGTGTTACTACAGGATGCACCTTGCTTGGCCGAATTTAGTAACTACAGGTGGATAGACTACTTCCTAAAGATGGATGATTTCGATGAAGACATCGCACTAGAGTTTACTTAGACATTGCCTGAAGGGAAGGTCGTGGTAAAAGGGCTGGAGGTCATAGCAACTAAAGAAATAATTGCAGAAGTCATAGGGTTACCTGTTGATGGTGAAAATTACCCTACTTCCAGAGATGCCAGATCAAATAGGGCCAAATTTACAGAGCTGAACAACTCTCCATTGAGCATAGATGAACAGGCTGTGAAGATAATATCTCTACCTGAGCCATGGAAGCAAATAGTTGTTTATGTCATAAAATACATCACATGTGAGGGTCACCAGTCGAATTTGCATTCTGTGCACTTCAATATTTTGAATCACATGAGGCACAAAAGGAGGATGAATGTGTCGAACATGTTATACAACCTTCTCTCAATCATGGCAGCCGAGACCCAAAAAGGTAGGGACAATTATGTTTCCCACCATTATCTGATTAAATTGCTAGTTGAGAAGTCTCTGCATGATGTATATGGAATGGCATGGGAAGAATTCATAAAAATTGATCAAATTAGACCTAAGCACTTGCAACCTAGGGTTTTAACTCAACTCAGTAGATCTAGTAGAATATTGAGCATGACGGAAGCCACTCTTGGTGCTTCAACCTCTAGCGCAGGCCCTAGTGTAAACCCTCTTGCAACACAAGAAACCATAGAAATTAGTTCTTCTACAATAGAGCACTCAAAGAAAGAAATCTCTTCCTCAGATTCTGATGATGACATTCCACTTGGTACCTTGATGAAAACTAGGGCACACAAGAGAGAAGTAGAAATGAGAAAAGGAAAAGCCAAAAGGCAGCTGACAAAAAAAGAGGTGCCAAGTTCTAAAAAGAGAAAGGTTGACACTGTTCATCCTGCAACCCAAGAAAAACATGAGAGCCCTCCTAGGAAAGAAAGACCAGTTGGGCCAGCCTTTGTTATGCCTCCGTAGGAAAGCCCTAATTCTAGAGAAATACCACAAGAGGACATGGAATCTCCAATGGGGCAGGAGAATGTTGAGGAGGAATATATATTTAAGGCTGCAACAAACATAACATTGGATGATCTTGCCAATATTGCAGAACAAGTTGAAAATCAATAGTTTGAGGAAAATCAAGATTTCCTGGAGGATGAGAAAGAAGTCCTACAACAAGAGATCCTGCAACAACATCCAGAACAAGAGCAAGAGTTCCTGCAGCAACAACCCAAATTGGGAAAACAATCAGTACCTCTGTAGCCAGAATTGACGGGACAACCTGAATCCTTGCAGTTAGCATTAGTGCAAGAGAAGATATTGGTAGGAATACACAACCGCCCTAATTTTTCAATACACTAGGTAGCTATGAATTTATGGAAAGAGATACAAAGAAGAGAAGAAGAATGGAAAAATGAAAGACACATATTGAAGAAAGAAATACAAAAGAGAGATGAGGAAATTGAAGATAAAGATGCAGAAACTACCACCCTCAAGAAGATGGTGGATGATATGGTAGCCATGGTACCACAAATTTTGGAATGTAGGACCCCTCCGAGGGTCTATGCTCTACATTTGAAGGAGAAATATCTCCCTTTTAGATTGGAAAGAATTGTCTCAAGTTTGAACCCTTCTATTGAGACCCTTGTTGAATTTTTCAATGCTTATCGGATTGCTTCCCCCGAAATGAAGAATTTGTTGTGTGAGTTTTATTTGCATAATTATGATGTAACTAAAGACCATAATTGGAATCCGTTGTTGTATGTTGGGGATGTCCAATTAAGGGAATTTGTCTCTTGGGTACAAAATGAGATTAGATGGGGACATCAATATGGGGCCTATAAACAATTGGAGTCTAACATCCCTCTGCCCATTAGGGCTGAATCAAGGAATCGAGGGGATATTTTTCAAGGAATGGCATAGAATGCTTTTCATACCTAGCTATGGTAATAGGATTATGCCTTGGATAGAAGCAGTTTATAGTGAATATGAGGCAAAGGCAAAAGAAAAAGAGGAAACCATGAAGAGATACCTCTCACAAAGATGGAACAACCTAACTAATGATCTCAAATAGGTTGAGCCTCATTTATCTAAAACTATGCAACAACTCTTAAAAGAATCGACAGATATATTCACATTGGAAGAACAAAAGGGTGATTCTGGCTTCCCCTGACTTTTTAGCGACCCATCCTAATGTGGCCTGTACTGAACTTTAGGTTCTACCAATATGATATTGATTAAGAGAGACAAAGATGGAGCAGATTAGACAGGTTGGGAGGATTCTATTGGGATCCTGATTCACGTACATCACACTCTGATGTGGGATAATTGTCAGTTGTAGACTTTAGAGCATTGACCAATCAAAAGAATAGCCCTTCCCCTGCTGGAGGACCAACAAGATCTTAGGTTGGGGGGTGACGAGTCTAGAATATGGTCTAGTTTTGGGTAAAATTTGTGATCTATTTGCTAAAGTTATCATGGAATATGACATTAAGTGTTGATACTTTTATGATACTTTCCTCAAACTATAGACATTGCGCTTAGTCTTATTTCTGCAAATCTTTAATGATAATGGTATGTTACATGGACTGTCTATATTAATTTTGCATGTGGTTAATGAATATTCCTCAAGGTGGTTATAGATATGTATTTATTGTGCGTATTGGCATTGCCTTGTAGATTTAATTTGAGGATGCTAAGTTGAGGAAGACACTGCCAACTGGGCATGCACCGTAACGTCTAGAAAAGGAATCACTCAAAGGTCAAAGGTGGTCAACGACAAAAGATTCCTCATGCAAACCGAATGTAACCTCCTTGTAGTGGACTTTAATGTTGGTTGAGCAGATGCAGGCATTACTGTTGTGTTAAATTTTCATTTGGACTTGCATGTCTAACCAGATTCCATGCACGCATAACTATTGTCACTCCACTTTCTCTATTTTCCCTAAATGGTATCCTTCCATTTGTGGAGTTGACTACCTTGTTTTATTTGATAGTATAAATAAACATTTGATGCTCCTTCTTTGAGAGGTGCGATTTGATATTGTACTTGCATTCTTGAGTTTTCAGTAATACATATATATTACTCTTTTGTACTCATGGTTTACAGTGAATAAAATAAAGTTCTCAGTTTGAGCATTTGAGTTCTCATTAGTTTTAGAGGATACTCATCCAAGGGGGCCCACTTGGTGAGTAATATGTCCTTTAGTTTAGTATTATTTTAGTATTACCTGTTGCTTCTAGTAATTAGTTAGAAATTTGGCACTGATTGTTCCTGCAGCCACTAGAATTCCATTCTGTGACTGTTCCTACAGCCAAAGCAGACAAAGTAGCGCCTTGTTTGTTTGCTCAGATTTTCATTTTTTTTATGCATTTTAGTTTGATGTAGTTGTTGATTGATGATTGAAATTAATGGTATTCCCTTTTAAGCAATTTACTTTCAGTATTGTGAGTTCCTTAGCTATAGAATAAAAATGGCTACTTTGGGTTCCTAGTGCACATACTGTGTTGACCCATTTCAAGTTCACGTCCTTGGGTTGACAAGTTAAATGCACCTTCATGATGATTGAAATAGCTATTCAAGCTAGATTTCCAACCTCCTCGAAGTCATGGCTATAAAGGCTTAGTTATTAAATCATTGTAGGAGGTGAAATCATCCACATGAGGAAAAATAAACTAAAAGACAAGATAAAAATTTTAAATTGGTAAAATATTTGGGGGTAGGGTATGTGCGCAGATCATGATAGCCGCGCGATGCATATGTAATCGAGCATATGGCCCATGTATTAACGAATTTTTTTACCCAAAATTGATGAAACAAAAAGGGTTTTTAAAAGAGATTCTCAGCTTTAAACCAATATAAATTATGCTTTACTCTGAATTTAATAAATAATTATTATTTATTTTCTATTTAAATTATGACTAAAGTCTTGATTGATAGGCTAATTGGAAAACATCTATCGCTTTCAAACATTATCACATTTTTTGAATCTCAAATGTGTCACATTCTATGCTTCACATACCTAGATTAAAAAAAAATTATACCCTTTTGACCAAGTTAAGGTGGTCGAACATACGAGTTTTTATATTTTTTAAAATTTATAATTAAAAATTCATAAGTAATTATTTACTTGGAAAAAAATTACAAAAAAATATGCATCACACTTGGACATGATTCCTCTACTTATGTCTAAAATATTATAAAAATAGTGTCATAATTTTATTGTGGTTAGGTTGGTTAGACGCACACCTACTATTTTTCCCCTGAAATTTAAGTACCATCGCGATTGAAATTTCAAATTTTCACCAAATATTTAAAAAATAAAATAAACCTAGTAGTTTAGAAACTACATTCAATTTGCTATAGGTTCCTATTCTTACATATTTTTGAAATAATATAGATAACTTATTCAAATTTTACTGTTGCCTAACTTGGATTTTCAATTCTTGCCACTTAAGGGTCTATTTTTTCCATGATGATCCTACACATACCCGTAAGTGAAACCCTAATTTATAGTGAATCTCGGCCACACAATGAGATTAAATCTTGGCCATTCATTTTTCTTTTTGGACACTTTAAATAGGGGGTCTCCCCTCATTTTCAAAATAGAGTTGAGTTGTTGTAAAGACATGTTGTTGGAATGTTAATAGAAATTCATTGATTTGGTGGATTCTTGAGTTCCAACTTCATGTTGCACGATTCTTCTTCTCATAGTTAGTAAATTTGAGTAGTTTAACTTTGTTTTTCTATGTGTTTGATCTTGCTTTAGTAGATTAGTTGATGTTGTTCATTGGTTTTGAAGAATGTTGTTGTGTTGATGCCTTTCCTTGTTCATGTTTTTTTGTTGTTTATTGATGATAAACTATAGTGTAAAGCTAGTCTGAATATTATATGAATGTTGCACTTAAATTCAATCTCTTTTTCATGATTAATGGTGAATGAAAGGTTGAAAATTTGCAGACCTTAGAAGATTGCATAGGTTTCATGAGACTGTAAGTTGCTTTGGTTAAGTGGAACTTTGTTTTGGGAAGGTTGTCCACTATAGGGTCCTCCATTATCATTGTTCATTAGTAGTTTCAGGTCTAGGAAATTCTCTCCTTCCTTGCTCCTTTTCCCTTTTTTTAATAGGTACTTTAGAAAAAGTTCATTGCACATTGTAAAGCCAAATCAAAAGATTTAAGGTGGAGTTTGTGACTGTTGTCCTAAACTTGCAGCAATAGAGAAACACTTCAAAAAAATTATGAACTCCACCCAAGGATCCAATTCCCCTCCAGTTTAACCCATGTAAGGCTGCCTTTTTATTACCAGTAAGATCACATCAAACCAATCGAGATATTCCATGCATGTCATGACTTGACACCTGAGAGACCTTGGGGTAATTTTCAACAACTTTTTGTTGGAGATTTCCTTTCAAGAGAGGTAGTGCACTTGTGTGTTTCCTGTGTTGAGAAGGTGCAAAAAACCCCATTAATAGAACTGGCACTAGAAGGAGCCCCCCTTTGAAGTTAAGCTGGATCGAATTGGATCATTTTCTCGTAAAATATTTCACAAAGTTCTAAGATCCACACCCAACAAAGGGGAATTTTAGGAACTACAACCCCCTACAAGGGCAAGAAAGACTCGAAGATTGGACTTAGCCTCATCCTCCTCATTTACTTCATCTGATTCAACCCCATCCTCCTTCCATCTGCCACACGCTCATCCTTCCTCTTCCACCTCCACCTCTTCCACTCAACCATCCCAAACTGCATTTCAACCGCTCGCTTCCCACAGTTGGGGTGTTGCCCCTATCCCTAACCTCCAAGTCCAAGGTGCAGTCCCAACTACCACTACCCCTGTTCAACCCCAATTTGATGTCCAACAACAAATTCCACCCACACCTCCCCTCATGGCTTGGCTAGGAAATAATCCTTCACCGTTGTCCTTCAATGATTACCATGATATTCCTAAGAACCCAGAGAGCTTTTACATGAAGTTCAATCCTTGGGATCCGTAGAGGACAGCTAAAGAACACATTAAAATCTTCCAATCAACTTTGAAAGATATGCAGATTGATCATGAAAACGTAGCATCTAGGCTTTTCCCTTATTCTTTGGGGGAAGAGGCCTTCTATTGGTATATCAACTTATCGACGAGGTCCATCACATCTTGGGACTTGTTAATGAATGCCTTCTTGTAGAAGTATAAGATCCTAATCAACCTTTCAAAGTTATATCAAAAATTTATGTCTATTTGTAGGGAAGTTAACGAGTTGATCAACTCCTTCAATGATTGATTTCACCAGGCATACACAAGGTTACAAGCTTTGTATGTGCTCAATGATGCTACTACTTTTTCAGTCTATTACGTAGCCTTGGATAACCTCACAGCTGCATTGGTGAAGAGGATGTGACCAACTCTTACCAAATTAGTGGATGGTTATGTTGAGGCAGTCATCACCAGCACTAATTTGGGACAAAACATCTCTGGTTCGCTACCCTCCTTTAGGAAAGTTTCCCATCCTATGCAAATTCAAGGACTTACCCAAGCTCTACAACATCAGACGCCCCTCATGAATCAAGTGTCACAACTACCCATAGTGCCTCATCCAGGGCAACCCACGAACTAGGCAACCCCAGTGACTCATTACTTGTAGCCTCAGCAACAAAAAACCTATGCACAACTGTCACAAGTACTGACATACCTACAAGGGCCCAAATTTCCACCTACTCAGCAAAACCAGCTAGCAACACAACCCGTCTTTCTCCAAAACCAAACATCATAGCCAAGCAGCACCGAGAAAGATCAGTTGGATGAGTTGATAGAGATGATTAGAAAAGTGTCCATAGAAATGACTCACCTCAGGAACCAAAATAATCAATTGAAAGCCTCTCAACACAGCATTTAGGCCAACCTCAACCAAGACAACAAGGATAACCATGAGACAGGTACTTCATCCAGACATAATTATGAGCGTGGGAAGAACTCTAACCATAATTTTGAGAGGAAACCTTCACAAAGATAGAATAGGATGTGGAATACAAGGCCAAACAATGGAGGTGTTTCCACTCCTCTTGATCAGGCTACTAATCTTGATAATACAACAAGCGGGGTATATTTAGCCGAAGCTACCTTATCCAGATGGTGTAGGATTCACAAGACTAGTAGTAATTTTGAATTAGATTGCCCTAAATTTTAGACAGTTGCAGAAATCTTTCAAGTAGAGGTGCAAAGCACCGTTGATAGTGCGAGTTGTAGAGACATAGTTCCGTCTGAGCCATACAATTCTTCCATGCTCGTGGTCAACTAGGCCCCACTTCCACGAAGTGAGAGCAATGAGCCTAAAAGTTAGGTTGCTTCCCCAAAGAATGAAGAAGTTAAAAAGGTAAGTAATGAGGAAGCTTTATCCCAAATTTTTACTTCAGTAGATAACAGTCCAGTAGATGACGAAGATTCTTGTGAAGATAAATTTCAAATGTTCCATCAGAGAGCCTCTTCATATAACTTAAGAAATAGACACGTAGGGGGGCCTTTCACTACTTCCATTCCGCTTAATAATTTCAGCACCCCACTTGACCCCAATTCTAGCAACAACCCAGACTATCCCCATGTGCCTACATGATACTTGAACAAAAACAAGCAGCTAGGCCAAACATAAATCCAACTAGCTATCTCGTCCATAGATAGATCATTCAAGGTTGAAATTGAGCAAATGGGGGAGTGCGTTCCTGAAGAGTTCAAGAAGGTCAAAATCATCCTGTCTTCTTTTGAGTTATTTAAGGTTCTTGCAGTTAGAAACAACTTCTTTAGGGTGATTAATGGAACCCCCTACTCCAAGGTGACACCAGAAACACCAGCCAAGAGAGTTTCTTTTGAAGAGCCCCCACATTGAGCCCGTAATTCAAGAGATCATAGGTAAAAGGAAAGATGTCCCCACTAATCAGCAAGTTGGGAAGCAACTTGCTAAAGTGAAAAATTTAGTGCAAACCAAGGAAAAGACCAATGAGAAGGAAAAAGGCTAGGTAGCCCAGTCCAACACGCCTGTGGGGTTATTCCAAGGAAAGCTAGAAATGCCACCCTTCCTCACAACAATTAGAAAATTTGCACAATTATTTGATTGACTCGGGAGCATCAACCAATGTCATGCCTTTGGCTCTATTGAAGGCTCTTGGGATTGTTCCAACCCCTTCTAGAAGAAAAGTAGCTTTAGACAAAACTAAGGTGAACATCGTCGGAGAGATCAATCGTATCCCTATGTAGATCACTACAGACCCAAGGGTGTAGCAGGTAATTGACATCCAAGTTGTAGACATTCTTGATACATATGAAATTATCTTGGGATGAGACTTCACCCGAGCATTGAATGGGTATGCTACAACTAATTTCTCTCACATGTGGTTGTCGTGGAAGGGGTTGCCAAACCAGATTCATATAGATCAGGAACCATGCATGAAATTCATGATCACAGAATATATCAACACCAATGAGGTGTTGTTTGCTGAAACAAAATTGGGTAATTATTGCCTTGTGACTTATCATGGAGAATTGGAATTTCCAAAAGAGGAGGCAGCCGATGAGATCCTCTTGGTACTATGCAGCCCTCCTCCTAATCTAGCCTATGTTCCCTAGAGCACAAAAGTGCTCATAGAATCAGATAATGATGAGGCTTACAATGATGGTAATGTAGGATTGTTGGATGGATTCCAAGAATTTATGGAAAAATGCATACAAGATTAGCTTAGTTTGGGAATAAGAAGGGATTTCCAAGAGCTTTTTCTACCTAATTGGTACAGAGTGCATAATGTTGCCCACTCAGAATTTTAGTGTTGTTTGTGTCAGATAGTAGTAGAGCACATCAAAGGACAAGCCACATCTCAAAAGGAGACACCGACCAAACAAACTCCCACCAACCATAATGAGCATGCCCCCATTCCAAAAATGATGGATGCAAATGAGAAACCAAGGAAGCATGCATGCATGATTGGCCCTGAAGTCAAAGAACCTTCCAAGTTTTGGATGATGTGCTTAGATGGATCCAAGTCTAGGCAGGGACTTGAGGCCAGGTTTGAACTCATCATCCCTATGGGTAATACATACTTTGTCGCCCATAGGCTTCAATTCTATTGCACCAATAATGTAGCAGAATATGAAGCACTAGATCATGGCCTCTTAATGGCTGTAAGAAATAAAGTCAAAATGTTGCGAGTGTTTGGTGATTCAGAACTGGTAGTGAAACAAGTCAAAAAATTATACTCCTCCCACGATAGAAGACTAGAAAACTATAGGCATAGAGTCTGGGATCTTTTAGAAAGCCTAGATGCATTCAACATACAACTAATCCCTAGTTCTTAGAACCATACTGCTAATGCCTTGGCTCAAGCAGCCAATATGCTACAACCCCTCTCTTTTTCAAGACTCAAGAGATTCACTGTTGAGTTGACCTCCACCCCATCTGTGCTACATAATGTCACCCATTTATAGGCGTTCAATGATGATAAGCATATCCTAAAGTTTATCACCAGATCTGACGTATTTGAAACTCAAATAATTGATGAAGTTGATGCTAAAGAAGCTAAGTTAGACATAGAAGGGATTATTAACCTTAAAAAAAACACTATTCCAAGAGGCATGGTTTATCTTGAGTGAATATTTCACCTGGATTAAATCTGAGACCAAGATCAATAGGCAAAGAAGGATTTCATAAACAACCAGTGTGACACCCATAACCTCGGAACAACGAAGAGGTTAAGAATGTATTCATTGGCAAGGTATGTACACCAAAGGAGAAGAAAGGAATCACTAATTCCTTGCAAAAAAATCATGATGTAGTTGTGTGGAGTTATGAGGATTTGAAGACATATGACACCTCCATTATTACACACACTATTCCCCTTAAGCCAAACATGCGGCCATTCCGACAATGACAATGTCCCATCAATGCCTTACTAGAGCCCATTATTTATAAGGAAGTGAAAAAGTTGTTGTCAGCTAGAATCATCTTTCCTATTAGGCACTCCATGTGGGTGGCCAATTTGGTCTCAGTTAGGAAGAAGAATGGAGAAATCAGATTGTGCGTGGACTTCCGCAACCTAAACAGAGCTTCAAAAAAGGACAACTATCAAATGCATTCATTGGATGAGGTGCTATAGATAGGCAATGTCTCACAAATGATGTCTTTCTTGGATGAGTATTCTGGGTACAACCAAGTCATGGTGCAATACGAAGACAAGCACAAAAAAGCATTCACCACCAAGTGGGGAACCTTTGCACACAGGAGAATGTCGTTTGGACTTATCAACATTGGTGCTACTTTCGAGTGTGTGATGGATATAACCTTCAAGGATCTGATCAGAAAATGCATCATCATTTACATGGATGATCTTATTGTGTTCTAAAAAAGGTGAGCTGATCATGTTTCCAATCTGTCCAATGTTTTTCAAAGGTGCCAAGAATTCAGGATTTTGCTTAATCCAAAGAAGTACATCTTCAGTGTTACTGAAGGTAAGTTGCTCGGGCATGCTATCTCAGAGTGAGGAATCTCTATAGACCCCAAGTGCATTCAGTCTCTCTTGAAGATTCAGTTGCCTAGTAGTAAGAAAGATAAACTTTTTCAGGAAATTCATTACAGGCTTTGTTGAGATTATTAAGCCGCTCAACACAATGCTAAAGCAAGACGCCAAGATTGAGTGGACTCCAAAGGAAAAGTAGGCCTTCAAGGAAATCAAGAAAGCCATTGCTGATGTGCCCATGTTGGCCATCCTATATTATCTGAAGCACTTTTACATTTATTCATTTGCTTCAAATCATTCATGTGCCAGCATTTTAACTCAGAAGGACGACGAAGGAAATGAGCACCCAATTTCTTTCATGAGTGCTCCCTTAAAGGATGTTGAACTAAGATACCATAGCATGGAGAAGCAAGCATACACTCTCGTTAGGGGATTCAAGAAGTTCAGACATTATATCATTTGGAACAAGGTATTGGCCATTGTCCCTATTCTAGCAGTGGAAATGTTGCTAATGAAAAATGAGCTAGGAGAATGAAGAGAAAAGTGGGTCACCTTGTTGCAAGAGTATGACATTAAAATTCACCCAATGAAGTTGGTACGAGGACAAGCCCTCACCCAAACGATAGCTGAAACAACAACTGAAGCGGGGCCTAAGCTTACAGTTTAGCAGATCCTTGAAGATGTTTCTAAACATTAGCGTTCAAAGATGGTTTGATCATGCCATAGAAATTTTTTCTAAACATTAGGGCGTAGTCAAAAGATGGTTTGATCAACGAGCCAAAGTCAAGGACTTCATAATTGCAGATTTGGTCCTGTGTTGGTACAAGGCCCATGAAAAGAAAGGGGGACATGACAAATTCGACAAGCTCTGGCTTGGCCCCTTTCAAATTGCTGAAATCCTCAGAGATAATGTTTTTTTCCTCAAGACCCTAACTGGTGAAGATGTCTCATTGCCCATCAATGAGCAGTACCTGAAGCATTATTTCCAAGCTTGAGCTCTCCTGAGCTATTCTTGTAAATATCTATATATAGGTTAGTTTAGGTTGCTTTAGTCTAGCTTTGTCTTGCCGCTTCACGTCGCTTTTATTTTGCTCATTTACCGGTTGCTTTTGTTTTGATGAGAGTGTCTCTTTGTTCCTAATGTGGTGGCCATGCTCACTCTCAACGAATGATTCACTTTGTTTCCTACTCTTAGTGTTCTTTGGATAACTATTCACTCTTAACCATTGGTATTTGATTGCTGCTATGGGGCGGTCTCCTTATTTGAACTTTGACTTGACCTAGAACATGACCCTTAGTTGAGTCTTATCACATTTTGTCTCGGCATCTTCTACAAGATAAACATTAATAGCTTCTAGAGAGATGTGCAGTGGTTTTTATGATGACCTAACAAGTGAAAATAATAAGTCTGTTTTAGTGACCACTGTGGGTTCAAACCCATTGTAAGCTTTGATGCTTACATGATTGAGCGAAAGAAATGGTATCAAAAGGATATTAAAAGGAAGAAAAGAAAAGGAAAATGTTAAAATTCAGCAACCGTGTGGGTGTGCGGACAACTCTACTGAGGCTATGGACGCCCGACTGGCAGTAAAGAAATGTTCGTGGAGTCACAACGACAACTCCATTGGGGCTATGGACGCCTGACCAGTAGCGGGGAAATGTCCAGATTACTTTTGGAGTTAGATGATCTATAACTTGTTTGGTCTAATTAACTACCATTTATTATAGTTTTTGAAAAAAAGGAATGAATTTAGCACTCACACACACTTCTGAGACGCTTTTGTGGTTTTATTCAGCAAAGGATCTCATTCTCCTTTGAGTTTCCTAGTTCACTTTTGGAAATTGGCCCATGATCTGCAAAACCAGAGATTCTAGGTTCTGAATGAGCACTTATCCTTAGAACGTTTGGGAGCATTCCCCATCAAAGTCGCTATTTGTTGTGCCTACAACACACATGCCCCATTCAAACGGGGATCCTCTCTTTTCGCTTTGTTGGGTCACTCTTTTCGCCACCGCATTTTGCATGCCCCATTTTTTTTTGAGTCCTAAGTGGTTGATGATTCTTAGAAGAATTATCTTGAGTCGACCAAGTTCTCCTACCCTCAAATTTTCAAGGTCTTAAGCCTTTGCAAGATTTCCCTGACTGTTTTCCTTTAACCTTCAAATTTGACATCCTCTGGGCAATGGAGGTCAACACTCGCAAGCCACCTAATGCAGAATTCCAATATGGCTTCACCATCCCTAAGGTCGTCGGGTCAGTCAGTCTGCCCGCCCTATGGGACCTGCAACCTTCATGGCCATTCTTCTGCTCGATATTCCAAAATAGCCAAGTCTAGAGAGCCATCTTCTCTATGAACCTTGTCGTTCCTGCCGCCCTTTTCGAAATGTGTGATCACCAACTGCAGCCACCATCGTACCCACATTAGTGACATGCATTAAATGCTCATAAGTTTATAAATAGCCCATTCAAGCTATCATTTTCACCACCAAGAGTTTTGGGAGTCTGTCATAGCTTGCCGCATTCGCCTCCCTCATGCCTACTAAGTGCCTTCACCGATTCAAGGACTTTGTTTGCATTCCCTTCATCATTTATGTCGGGTTTTATAGGTTGGTTCTCTGTCACCATTTTTTTTTTAAATTCTTTGATTTCTGTAAAATCTATTAAAATATGAACAAAGAAAACTTAGGAATTAGTTAGGGCACCCTTGTGCGACCCAAACCCACATTTCAGAATCTTGAAATCCCTTGAGAATCACCTACACTACGCCCACGAAACTTGGCCCTCCTGCGACCATTTTTCAACCAAGGCCATCGCACCCTACAGGCCCACATGATATATGTCGCTGTTATTTTTCCCTTAGTGCTTCAAATTTTAAAATCGACTGATACTTGTCTCAAGTCTACAAGTGCGAGATTCCCCTCATGAGTTGCACTGTAAGTACCACTATTTCAAATGGCTAGCTCACTCTGCCTATCCACTAGCTAGTCCCCACTCCATTGTTTTATGATCAAGCGTTTGCACTAAAGTGTTTAAGTTTGGGCCAGTTGCGGGCTCATCCCTATGGAATTTTGTCTGCTAGATTCTATTTGAGGTTCACCATTCCCAAATGGCCTTCACAAACCATCTTCCCACCCATCGGGCCCCACATTCATAACCATCGTTCAAGCCCTATACTAAAGCAATCTCTTCTTATGGGCTGTCCTTCATGGGGCGCCGCTCCCCTGTCACCGTCACATCATCGACCACTCAAAATGATGAAGTGAAGAAGCCTTTCCAGTGGCCGGGCCCTGATCCCACCTCTGCTGTTTGTTCTCCTCTACACCTTAAATAACTAAGTGTGAGATTTCCTATGAGCCTCACCTTCCAAACTTCCTCCTGCACACTGCCTTGGCTTGAACGATGTCCCAAGCAACCCTGGGTGATCGTCCCTTTGCTTTGCAAAGCCCGAGTATGTTGCACCTGCTTGAATTCAAAATACGAAAATGACTAAGTATCAAGTCGTAGGTGGACCATCCCTTGCGGGCAGCCGTTTGCGGGATTCCCTCTCACTCTCACCATTCCCAAACAGACATCAAACCTTGTCAGTTTGCTATGCAAGACTTGACATTGCTGGTTCCTTTGGGTTGTTTGATAGCAAATGAAAAAACCCAATCCACCTACAGACCCAATGTGGCCATGTGGACCTCTGTCTCATCCTTGTCATTCCAAACAACCAACACCTAATGAATCCCCGCACCTTCCAGCCCCCATCCCTCTAAGCAACAAAGCAACCCCTTCCTTCAAGGTTGCAGATCCCACATTGTTGGATGTCATTTGTGGACCACTGCCTTGCCAAGGACATTTGAAACAACAGGGCCTTAAACGACCAAGCTACCCCCTACTTCAGTGATCCCGGGTCCCACATGCTTAAAAGATGAACTTGACACATATAAAGCTTCAAAGTTATTTTCACCCAGGTGCCTAAATGGCCTAACCTTCTTGGTGGACCCTATTTCATGACCAAATCTCGGTGTGGGTGGGACCATGCAGGCCGTGTTGCCCTGATGGTCGTCCCTTTTCCAGCTGCCTTTAGAACGGCCGCCAGCCCAGGGAAGTCCCCACCCTTGGGCCCGCACTATTAAAATTCCCTCCAGTAAAAGGCCAATTCCGATTTGAAAGAGATATTAGGATCTTTAAATGATGAACCATCTGATCTAACATCATTTCGCTACATTTTGGCTAATGTTCCTTGTGTTTTTATACTTGAATGTTCTTACTGTTCTCTCGCCTGTAGGATATATGGAACCAGTTGCAGGACCCTCCGAGGTGACTATAGAAAAGGAAAAGGGAAAGAAGTTAGCTAAAGCACCCAAAGGTAAAAAGGATAAAGACCAAATGAAATATAAGTTCCAAGGGGAACCCCTCAATTCTAAGGTCACCACAGATTGGAAGGATATCTCAGATACTAATCTGGGACATATTGATATCGATGAGTTCAAACAAAGGGTCTGAATCAACCCCATAATAGAAAATTCCAAAAGGATTAGAAGCAGTGGGTTGGCTAAGGCTATTGAGCTCCTACTTGCCCTTATAGCTCCTGAGCTTGCAATGGCTTGTAGAGAAGCATACCAAGAGGACACAAAGTGAATAGTGGACAAAGATGGGAATGTATTGGCTGATTTGTCTGCCAAATCAATAGGGAAAACTTTCCATATCCCTAGCTTTGGTGAGATGGAGAAAACATTGAAAAATATGCCAAGGAGATGTGTGATGCCGATCCCCTCAAATGCAAGAAGCTCATCAATCAGTACTGGCTTAAGGAGAAGAGGGGTAGTACAAACAAAGTGCCCCGAGAACTCTTCAGAAGTGACTTCTATGAGGATTGCCATGACTTGGTAACCCTATTAAGTAGAGTTATGGGCCTTCCAACTGCAACCTTCTTTCAGGTGTGGATACTATACTTCGTGGAAGAAATCCTCTGAGGGGAAGCCAAATTCTATTGGGCGGGAATGATTAGTGATTGCTTGCATGAGAAATTTGTGGCAGTAACGAGAACATCGCAGTTCTACATGACATCATACTTGGTCTATCTACTAGCAGACCAGATGTAATGCAAAGGCTTGTTTGTGGCTCTAAGTTAGACTCTAAGAAGAGAGATAAAGGTATATGATAAATATCCCCATCTCCAGTACAGAAGCTTTGAAAGGGACTATTGCAAAGTCAATGATGCCTTCATCGAGCATATCATCAGGCTACTTGGAGGTGATTTTGAAAGAAGAGTCACCCACAGTGCAAATGCCTACATCCACCGCTTCGGCATCTTATTTATTCAATTTCCAAAATTTACATACATTTGAGCTGAGGGTTTCTCAGAGAAACCATATAAGCTACCTTGGTACCCAAATGACTAGTTGATACTACTTGAACTCCCTCAACAGCTACAATGAGCACACACCCGCCTAAGCGACAAGCATAGAGTGGGGATCCCTTATCCCCTAACATTCGGCTAGGGTATGTATGCAGTTCTCGCATCCCAGTGTACATAGTATTTTGACAACGAATTGAATGAGTACAACTTGGAATTCCATACTGCCAGGCCATAGATAGATCCATATGGCAAGTTAAAGAAGACGGTTGGGATAGAGTACACCCATTTACATAACATTGAGGATTTTTGGGCCAACTGTAGAGACGATAAGGAGGTGCGTATGTAGTACTACATGCATATGACAACCTATTTTGTCAAAATATTGAACCTATTTATAGTGCCAAATCAGATTGTTGAGGATGAAAGCATGGTGGTTGATCCTCGGTATAATGTAGTTGTCAATCTACCACTGCCCCTGATTGATTGGAATGAGGCAGAGGTTAATGACCTTGACATTCTAATGAAACCCATTGAGGCAAGAACCAAAGAATGGATCGATAAGAAGATTTCCTAATTGAAGCCGCATAGAGTTACCCTAATGTATGGTGAGCTTGAGGATGAGCTAGGAAGCAAGACTGACAATGGGATAGCTGCTACCCCATATGGGGAAACTTCAAAATATCCTCCAACTACCAGGTCAAGAAAGAGAAAATAAATGGTTGAAAGTCATCCCAAGCATAAAGTGTACTCAAGGAAGGTCACAGAAGGTGATCCTTCCAAGAAACCAAAGAAGTCGAGCAGTTTTATGGAAATTCCCACCATCCAGGAGAACCCACTCCATGAAAAAGAGAAATAAGAGGCTAAGCAGCCAAAGTCTCCACCTATTGCCTCCACCCTCGTGGTCACCACTGCTGCCATCACCACTACTAATGCTCCTCCACCTGCCTCTCGGGAAATGGTCGCTTCTTCTCCACCTATGGTGAACATTTCAATCCACCTTGCTTCCACCACGCATGTTGCACAGGTAATGGTGATAGATTCTTCCTCTACCACTACCTCTCCACTTTCTTCCTCCTCCATGTCTCCATCATCATTTCTTCCATTGGCTACTACGACAATGCCAATTCCCACTCTCTCGTTCCTAGAGACTTTTGCATGACACATGCAAAACATACCAACATAGTTGTCTAGGGTGTTGATGAACCTAATAGTACAAGTTTCCTTAGCACAAGCTGTTGCTAACCTTCCTATCCCTCCTCCAACTGAACCACCCACAATGGAGGCGATAATGCAAATCTCAAAAGAGTTGGAAAGGAAAGAGAGGGAAGCTGCTAAAGAGATGGATGAAGAAGCAGATGACTACCATGAGCACCCTGAATACCAACATTTAGTAATTGATAGAGTAGTGCATGAAGAAGAGGAGGAAGAAACACAATCATCCAAAGACGGCATTGAGGAGCCAAGTACAAAGTATATTGTGGAAATTTTTTACCTAGAGCTTGAAGAAGAGTTGGCTCAACAACTCAAGGATGTCAGAGAAAAAGTTGAGAAATAGTCCTCCAATGAAGAGAAGAATACAAAGGAGAAAATGGAGGAAGACACTAAGCCTCCAATCAGAGAGCAAGATGGAAGCCCCGAGCATGATAAAGAGATGCCTCTTTCAAAAGAACAAGAAAAAAAGGAAAATGAAAAGGAAGAGAAAGAAGAACACAAGCCTGAAGAAGAGGCTGAAACCATAAAGAAGAGCCCAAAAGTAAAGCATCATGAAGAACATGGGCACAACCAAGAGGAAGAAGAGAAAACCACTGAAGGGTAGGAAATCCCCAAGGAGCATGCAGCTACCAAGTCTTCAGGTAAAGAAATGGTATTCATTCGAGATTATGATGAGGAAGAAGAAGAGAAGACAAAGCAGGGGACTATAGGTGGCAAAGTAATGGAAATTCAATGCACCCATGAGGAAGAAGGTGATCACGAATCACGAAAAGGGAAATCTTGAGTGCCTGAATGGCTAGAAAAGCAATTAGAAAAGAAAACCCCAACCTTGGTAGATCTAAAGGCAAGGCTAGAGGCCATCTTGGGTCGAGCCCAAATAAGTACAAAGAAGGAGAAGAAGCCAAAGGTCAGATCTCATCTAACAATGGATGCATCAGGATCCTAAACTGTGTAGATAGCCACCCCAGTGATGGGAGAAGAATGGATCAGTTATAATATTTCTAACCTTGATTTGGGAATGGCTACAAGAGAACAAAAAATTGACCATCTCTAGGGATCTATCTCTACCATTGTGCACCAAATGCATAAGGATAAGACCTCTAAGGAGGACATGAAGGCACTGGTGGAAAATTTGACAGCCTACATCCAACAATGGTCGTCAGTCGAGGAGCTTCCCACCACGTCATCTGCACCAGCTCAACTGCTATCCAAAGATCATATCAACAAGCTAGAGAAGAGAAAGAATTGGGCAAAAGCCACCGAGGAATGGCTCTGATGGGTGACCTACAATGGCGCTATGGGCATAGGGCATGCCGTCACAATGGCCAATAAATTTAGGCTCATACAAAATTAGTTGGAGGAGATGGAAAAGGTATGCCTTCACTACACTAAATTTCATAGAATCACCAATCCAAAGGTGGAGGCCATCCTCAAAGTACGAGAAAGGGCCTAGGAAAAAGAATTTGGCATCATTAAGGATGATCACTTGTTGGTTGAGATGTGGAAGATGGCCCTTGATCATCAGAGTGAGGTGCTAGAGAAGGTATTACATGAGGTTGAGCTTAACCTTGAATGGGAAAAATAACATTAGAAAAACAGTGAAGATTACATTAAGTTAATGAGTGACTGGGATATGTCTGTCGAAGACTTAGATGCAGAGAATATTAAAGAATATTTCCATAAAAATATGGAAGAGGGTGCAACTCATGATTTGTCCCCTCTCTTCATGGATTTTTCCTCCAAGGAATTTTTTTAATCATAACAAATGGTAGCAGTCACTCTGAAGTGTAAAAAGCACGGAGAGGAGGTGACAAGTCGTTCTATTGGGGATAGGTGAAACCCTAATTTTTAGTGAATCTTGGCCACACAATGAGATTAAATATTGGTCATTCATTTTTCTTTTTGGACACTATAAATAGGGGGTCTCCTCTCATTTTCAAGAGAGAGTTGAGTTGTTGTAAAGACATGTTGTTGGAATGTTAATATAAATTCATTGATTTGGTGGATTCTTGAGTTCCAATTTCATGTTGCATGATTCTTCTTCTCATAGTTAGTAAATTTTAGTAGTTTAACTTTGTTGTTCTATGTGTTTTAGCTCGCTTTAGTAGATTAGTTGATGTTGTTCATTGGTTTTGAAGAATGTTGTTGTGTTGATGCCTTTCCTTGTTCATGCTTTTTGTTGTTTATTGATGATAAACTATAGTGTAAAGCTAGTTTGAACATTATATGAATGTTGCACTTAAATTCTATCTCTTGTCCATGCTTAATGGTGAATGAAAGGTTGAAAATATGCAGACCTTAGAAGATTGCACAGGTTTCATGGGACTGTAAGTTGCTTTGGTTAAGTGGAACTTTGTTTTGGGAAGGTTTTCCACTGTAGGGTCCTTCATTATCACTTTTCATCAGTAATTTTAGGTCTAGGAACTTCTCTCCTTCCCTGCTCCTTTTCCCTTTTTTTAATAGGCTCTTTAGATAAAGCTCATTGCACATTGTAAAACCAAATCAGAAGATTTAAAGTGGAGTTTGTGACTATTGTCCTGAACTTGCAACAATAGAGCAACAGTTCAAAAAATTTATGAACTCCACCCAAGGATCCAATTCCCCTCCAGTTTAACCCATGTAAGGTTTCCTTGTAATTACCAGCAAGATCACATCAAACCAATCGAGATATTCCATGCATGTCATGACCTGACACCTGAGAGACATTGGGGTAATTTTCAGCAACTTATTATTGGAGATTACCTTGCAATAGAGGTAGTGCACTTGTGAGCTTTTTGTGTTGAGAAGGTGCAAAAAAACCCATCAACAGTTTTAAATTCAAAATTGCTATACCTTATTCTAGGAGCAAATCATAGGGGGGTCTATACATAAGACACCATTGTTTCATATTCAAAATTCTTGGCTCTTTCACAATTGTTTAATTCATTTATTTGATCCAAGACAACCTGTTGTATAGAAGATGCTCTCAAAATCACAGTAAAATCCTTTATTTCGGGATGATTTTTCAAAATATTCCCATCATAACAATGAACAAAAGCATGATTCATTAACCTGAACTTTGCAAGAGTTTCATCAAATTCTAATTTTCCACTCTATTTTCCATTCTAAATTTTATTCCCAATTTCATCCAAGAAGAACTTCCTCAGCTTGTAGATCTTTTGGTTAGCTATAACTTTACCAGTTGTCGAGAATAGCTTTGATTTTTTTCCCAAGCAATAATTGACAAAATTCAGCCTTTTTAGATACAATGTGTTGAAAAGCTCTTTGAAGTTATTTTGGAAAAAAGTTCCTAAGAGTAAAATGTGCATTTTTGAATTAACCTTTTTGCATCAATTCCATATATTTGATTAGCTATTTCGAGCTTGATGGCCTTCATCAAGAACAACTAGACATGTACTCTTTAAAAATAGTTTTCCAATATGCTTGGCCTCTTCATGAAGACTCAAATTTGTCTCACAAGTGAGTGGCATAGAACAAAAAGTGTGCTTGTTATTGTCCACAATCTTTTAGATATATAATTCATGAAAAAGATTAATTCAAAACTGTGCATTATAGTCTTATGAACTTTTTTCCATAATAACTTCAAAGAGTTTTTCAACAATTTGTATCTGGTGAGGCCAAATCTTGTCAATTGTTGCTTGGGTAAAAACTTGAAACTATCCTCAACACTTGGTAAAGTTATGGCTAGCAATAGGATCTATAGGCTGAGGGAGTTCTTCATGGATGAAATTGGGAATAAAATTCAAAATGGAAAAGTAGAATATGATGAAACTCTTGCAAAGTTCAAGTTAATGACTGATGCTTTTGTTCATTGTTATGATGGGAAGTTTCTGAACAATCATCCCAGAATAAAGGATTTTACTATGATTTTGAGAACATATGATATACAATAGGTTGTCTTAGATGAAATAAATGAAGCAAACATGTGTGAAAGAGACAACGATTTTGAATTTGAAACAATGGTGTCTTATGTATAGACTCCCCTTATGATTTCCTCCTAGAATAAGATATAGCAATTTTGAATTTGAAAAAATGGTATATGAACAATTGTTTAGCCTATCTGTTATGCTACAACAATTAACTGGAAGTTAGAACATATCCATATCAGCATAGAATAGTAGGTTCAATTCACCTCTAACTCTACACAATGCATGTCAACATCATAGAATTTGAAAAGTTTTCTTTTTGCACCTTACTAAAGACTTTTCACAATTTTTTTTGCATAGAGAAAATTTGGAAAATTGTGTTGAAAAAAAATGCAAAATCTATACACGAATTGTATTATGCCTTCTTGGACATCCATAATGAGAATCATTAGAAAAATCAAAATAGGTACAAAAATAGTCACTAGAGTACAATTCCCTTTGCAACTTGTATGTGTGCAAACTATTCATAAAGCACAAGCTATGACAATAGATGCAATAGCTTTTGACCCATGTAAGGTCTATCAACATGGCCTTTTGTACACTTCCTTATCATGTGTAAGAAATATTAAGTCATTGTACCCCATGCATAAGTTGCAACAAGAAAACTTCATAGTGTCAAAAAAAGTAAATGGTGAAATGCAACGCCTTATGGCCTCAGCAAAATGGAAAGTAGAGCACATCATTTTTTCTATCTCTCCAAATCATTTTATCATTTGCTCTTTGAATACACATAACATTGATTTTTATCTATGTCTCCAAATGCACCTATTCATGATCCTTTTAATTTTATAAAAACCGTTGTTACCCCATTGCCACCTAATTTGAAATTGATTATTGCTAGAGACTTTAACATTTGCATGTTAGAATCCATAACACCAAAATCACTTCTTCATGAATTTATGGAACAACACAAATTGTCAATGATTGTTGACAATGCAACAACACATGTAGGTAGTTTGTTGGATCATTTTTGGATACATAACATCAAAACTGCTACTGTCAAATTCAGAGGACTAGATACATATTGGTTAGAACACCTTGCAATAGCCACACTACATCAAACCATCACTGAAACATCAAAAACCAATGAGGAAATTACAAAAACAAGGATCAATCAATAAAAACACTATAAATAATCCTTTGCTTGATAGACTCAAAAATCAACACCATAATCCATTAATGGCGACTACACTTGAATCTATTCACAATAAATAAAAATCAGATCTAGATAAATTCAAAATTTAGAACACACACACATACATATATATGCATATTTATATGTACATATAGATACACACACACACACACATATATATATGCATTCACACATATGTATATATGTACATATACAAATATATATACTTATATATATGTATATTTTTTTATATATATGTTTTTACATTTTCCTCATTGGCTTTTGATATTTTGTTCATGGTTTTGTATTTTTCCAGTCCAAATTAATTATATATTCATGAAATAGTGATAGACATTGAAGGATGTCTATCTATTCAAGATATGTTTAGTTTACCATGCATTTTTTGATGCATGTGCATCGTGTATGCAATCTGAGCAAATCAATAAACCCCACAAATAATATGTTTCTCAACAAACTTAAAACTTCACACCATAAGCCACTAATGGCACCTGCACTTCAATCTACTCAATAAATAAAAATCTGCAATTAGTAAATGAAAATGCATTGCTTAAAATTCCATGTGTCACATTCAATTTGTTGTTTATACTATCCAGTGTAGTTGCTATGAGCTTCTTATGTCACTTCTTTTTTCTATTCATGCCAATTTCAGGTCTGGCTATTGTTCCAAGAGAACAGTATCAATCATACTATTGTCCAAATATCTTGCATAACTATGCTATTGCAATTGACTACACAACTATTTTGATGCAGGTATTCTATTATGCAAAATATTACTAAAGAATTGCACACCTTTCATCTCTTTATTAGAAACAAATTGGAAATTCTAAATTGTTATGCATAGCAGAACTAGGTTGCAACAGAATCATATGATATTTTTTGTATGCATATCAAGTGTCTAAATTGTCAGATGCAGGTTACAGATCTCTTGCTATTTCATACAACATATATCTTAGTATTTCCCAACACACACCATAGCATCTAGAGCATTTACAAACAGGTAAATACTTGACATTTGACACTAGCCAACCTCAAAATCATATCATACATGATTAATGTTTTCTTTTTAGTTTGTTTTAATACATGCTTGACATAAATATCTCATTGCATATGTTTGTAGAAACATTTGGAAAACATAAACTGCATTTCTTGCACAATAGAAGATGGATCAATCGATTGAAAAACAAGATGAAAAGAGGAAACTACTGTATCCTATTTGTGTCATATATAGGTTGACTCTTTATATGTTTAATTATCAATTTAGTTTTCGTCATTGCTCAAATCGTAATGTACAAATTGAAAGAAGAAACTGCAGAGCCATCAAGCATCCTCAACATATGCACAAAATAATCAGCTTTAGCATTTGAAGGCGATGTTTTATCCATTTATGGCCCTAAAATTAACAAAATTCTAGGAACACCACCAAGAGCAGCAACTATGCATGTTGATTTAGTTGACAGTCATGGTCAAATGACAATCATTGCAAACATAAAAATAAAACTAATTCACACATTTTTGCCATTGTTATCACCTCATACAGGTGTTTGTTTCACAAATTTTGTTATTAGGAAAAAAAAATAATATGAAAGAGGGGATGTTGATTATTCCCTTGTTTTAACTGTTAGAAGCACCATTGAACCCATTGACAAAGTCTGTAAAGAACACAGACTAATTCTTGACACAACCATCTCACAGCTCATCCAATCCGATGACAATTTCTCTATTGAAACAATTGGTGTTGTTGTTACTAGTCATCATCAAGCACCAATGCAATATGAGTTGCAAGTTAAAGATGGAGAGACCCAAGATGATTTTGCTATTGTAAGATGTTCCACAAAATTCATGTCAACATCGTAGAATTTGAGCACTTTGCTTTTTGGAATTCACTAAAGACTTTTTACAATTTTTTTTCCATAGAGAAAACTTGCTTATACAATAATTTTTTGTATTCATAGCATTTACATTTGAACAATCTCTATTTGATTAGATTAATTTATATATTTTTGAACATATAGTTTTTACTCTGATTCAATGCCATCAAATTCTTAAACTGATTTCCCTTGGAATTTTGCATATCGACGATTGTGTATTTTATAGCTTATAGTCTCCATCAGTCATACAAAGCTCTATGTGACACTACAACTGCTCTTGGCATCAACAAAAACCCCTTTCATATTGTTCAAAACTATTACTTGTTCTGGGCCAAAAGGCACAACTTTAATGAAAACAACATAATCTAGCTTTATTGACAAAGTCAATGATGCATCTACAAAGGCCTCCCTACAACCACTAAAGTCCTCAAACATGGAAGTAAATACCTTAATCATTTACGTTTTACACAATAGTATAGATTTTTGATAGAAGGTGCTTGTCATTTGTGCCTTGCTATTGTGAATTTCCTAAATGATGCATTGATGTCATTTGTCACTAATGCAGAGCAGGAGTGGGAACACATACCAAATCAATAAAACCATTGACAAATTCATAACACCTCAAACACAATGATTTCCTTCACAACTTGACACTATGCCTTGTAGCACAACAAACAAGGTATTTTAGCCATAACTTTTAGATAAGACCTCCAAACCACAACTTAAAACCTATTTTGGATACCCATTAAGCCCTTTTAAAACATACCCAAAAATTATGGGTGGTTTTTTGGAATGACAAAGCCAAAAAATGTTGCTACACTTTGAAAAGGCTTAATTAGGCTTGTTTGAATGACTCCAAACAAGGTTTTCAAAACCCAGACCCCAAATATTCATACCAATATCCCAGAAATGTTAAATATTTTCTACAAAAACAATTTCCATCACCTAGAATGGTCTCCAAGAAACTCTTCTACAAAACCTACTTCTATGCAACTTTTTCACCCAAAAACAAGAGGTTTTCACCCTAGGGCATCACCTATTCTTCATCAAACATCCTCCCCTGCTCCTTCCAAAACCATGAAATAAAAATACACCCTATCTAACCCCATTCCACCAATTCTCAAAGATTTTCATTGATGTAATGGTGAGAGTTCCATTATTTTGCTCTCAAAACCCCAAAACCTAGGTTTTTTGAACCAGTTTGAGTAAATCTGCTATAAAATCCGCAAATCTTGATGAAATCTTATAAGACAAAAACCAAAATTAAGCTAACTCATCTATTCATAAATTTCAATGCACAATGGATCACCTATAGTCCATACAAAAATGTAAAAGTTGATGTAGCAGAAAATGTTCCTTTAAAAATATAGAAAACAAGGTTTTTATTATGTTTAATCTCCAAATCAACTCTCAAAACTTTGTCTTCAACAATTACATGAATTATTTATAATTTTCCAACCAAAACCTACTGACTACAACCACCTTTTTAACTCCTAACTATTCAACTTTCCAATTAGACCCAAAATGCAAAGTAGCTTAGCAACTTTTTACAACCTTTTTGCAAACATGACAAATTTTCACAACCCATTACAAAATGACTCAAAAACATGACAAAGACATTACACATGGTCTAAATAGACCTTATTCAATCAAAAATATGACTCAAAACCAAAAACAAAACCTTAGAATCTTTCATGCATCAAGAGGCCTATTGTACCCTGCACCATACTCCCCGGGAAAAAGGAACTCAAGCCCCCTTGAGGAAAGTGCTGCCACATTAGATCCAAGCTTGATTTCATTATTCTTTGATGTCTAATTGATACCTCCATCTTGTAAAGCCTTCCATTGAACTAAGTACTTGAAATAGGAATTTTTTCCTGCCTTTATGAGCTCCTTGTCACCTAAGATATGTTGTAACTACAAAGACTTGTTTGATATATGATCTTTGACTTGTGTTGCCCTTGAGAATGTTGGTAAACATACATCTTGACCTGACACCTTATCTCCTTCATTTTCGCAATGCACTTCCTTTTTGTTCACTTCCATGATATTCTTAAACTTTCTCTTTTTCCCTTGTAATTTAGCTTTGAACTCTTCACCTCTATTTTTCACCTCTTCCATATGATACTCTACCCCTATATTTGCTACTTTATTAGGTTCACTAACTTCTTATTTGAAAGAAAAAAAATGACCACCATTCTCTTTTGGAAACGATGAATGGAACACCTCTTCTAGCTTCACATCAACATACCTTTTAATCCAATCTTGAACCCCAAGAATCAATTCATCTTTTACCTTCAAAAAATCAGATTTTGACACCAACTCAATATCGTTTCCTTCCAGAATCAGATTCTTCATGTTTGTTGTCTTCACATCTCCAAGTCTAGGAGTGGATGCAAGGTTCCTATCCTCATTTTCCTCTAACTTTATATAATATTTCCTACCAACCATCATCACATTGGCTGCCTTAGGTTTTCCTTTATCATCTTCTTTCAAGGGTGTCAAAGTAAAAGAGATTCCATCCTTTTCAATCTCATGGGTATTTCTTCTACCATCATACAAATCATGTCTATCAAATTTCCAAGGCCTCCCTTGCAGAAAATGGCACGCATACATAGGTAACACATCAAATAGAATCTTATCTTTGTACCCTCCTATATTGAACTCCACCCAAGCTTGCTCATTAACCAAAACATACTGACACTCGTTCAACTAAGAAACTTTATAAGAAGTATCATGTGGTATTCTAGGAAATCTAATTTTCTCAACCATCTCATTAGAAACCATGTTATCTATGCTTCTTGAATCAATCACAACCTGAAATACCTTACCCATGCACTTACAAGTTGTTTTGAAGAGTTTCCTTTGTGATGGATCCTTCTTCATTGATGTTTTGATGAGTGTTCTCCTAACCATGAGTGATTCTCCAACTTTAGGAGCAGCATGTTGTGATGGAGAGTTGACACTCTCATTGTCCTCTTCTTGTACCAATTATGTTCTTCTTTCACCTCCATGTGAACTAGAGGCTTGGCCTTCATTGCACTACCATGCTTGGTGTCCAAATTTGTTGCATTGATAACACCTTCTTGTGAATCCTTGTGAGCCTCTTCCTTGACCTCCAAATTTTCCTCTAAAGCCTGATCCACCACCTCTAAATCCACCTTTTACATCAACAACTTGTTCTTTGTCCTAGCTTATATCTTCTTAGCTTTCATAGGACTGCCTTGGAGTAGAAAATGAACCTCTTCCTCTATTATTGCTGCCTCTACCCCTAGTTTGTTTGTATTGCCTTCTTTTAAGCTTTTATGTAGCCCTTATTTCCATTTGATAGCACTCCTCAAATGTTCTTGGATTTTCCAAAGTTAACTCATCTTGGATGTTGTATCGTAATCCACTCAAATATCTAGCATCCTTCTCCACTTCATCCTCCATATGACATGCCCTTATACTCAACTTATAAAATTCTTCAGTATAGGCTTTGACATCCATTTCTTATTGTTTCAAACCTTGAAGTTTTTTAAACATTTGAATTGCATAATCCGATGGTAAGAACTTACCCTTAAGTTTAACCACCATTTTGTCCCAAGAGACAATCTTTAACTTGTTGGAAAATTTTTAGATGCAGTGGTTGTGTTGCTGATATGTGGTTTTCATTGATGTCAACACTATTAGCATTATTGTATTGAAGGTTGTATATGTCGAGGATATTGAGAAAATTGTGAAAGAAAGAGTTGCAGGTTGCCAGTGGATTTTGAAGGTCATGAAGGTATTTTGTTTTGTACGTTGAATATTAGTTGTTGTGGACTAAAGGGTTTATTGTTGAGAGTATCTAGTTCATCTACCCAAAGTTTCAAAGGTCTACATGAAGAATTGATCGTGTTGTGTTTTGATAGTGTTTTTGTGGTCTCTATCAGTGTTCCTAATTGGAGTTTATGAGATTCTAGTAATTTCTATTGTTGCAGATAGTTCTGGTCATTTTTGGATGCTTCTAGATCATTCTCTATCATTCTTGTATGTCCGCGTTGATCAGTGTGCTCGTGGTCAAATATTTTTCATGTGCATGTTCGAGTTTTCATTTTCTTGGCTGACATGTTGGTTGTAACATGTTGCAAATGCTTGAAGATTGAAATTTGAATGTTTGGCGCACTCAAGGATATTATTTTGAGTCAGATCATAGTATTGGCCAATGGTGTTTGATCCACATCAAAAATTTATTTGTAAATTGGGGCCGACATTGTAAATATGTTCTATATCTTTGGGTCGATGAAGTTGTTGATGTAATTACATGTTGCGGATATATAAGAGTAGTTGAATGTGAAAAATTGGTGTGTGTGTGTGGAAGAGAAGAAAATCTAGAGCAGAGAAATTATGCGAATATTGATCTATTCATTCGATTGTAGAGTAGAGTGAGAAGAAGGTTGAGCGAAGTGTGAAGAAGGTATTTTGTGCTTAATTGAAACTGTAATCAAGCTTGTACAGGAGCTATTTTCTTAGTTCATACCCTTTGGATTTAATCCTATTTTCTTTATATTGTTGGGAAATAAGCCCTATTGTATTTGAGCAATGAGCTCTAGGAAATGTGCACGAATGCATGTGCATTCCCCTTATTAATTTTCATTATACTCTTAACAGGGTATAATATTGTGGACTAACATCCACCGTGGTTTTTCCCCTAACAGGGTTTCCACATAAAAAATCTTGATGTTCTCTGTGTTTCTGATGTGTTGATTTTTTATGGTTTATTGTTCATTCATCAGATCTAAGATTAAGTTAAGTTAAGTTTGAAAAGTTTAATTATTCTTTGATTCACCCCCCTCTTAGTTGCCAGTCCTTGTTTCACCAACAATTGGTATTAGATTAGGTTCCTCTGAAGAAGTTTAAAATCTTGAGGTGAACCGAGATGGAATCATACAAGAAAGACAGTCCTAGATTCGATGGAACAAAATACTCATTGTGGAAAGCTAGGATGGAGTTTCATTTGGGGTGTATTGGTGAACCCTACTGGAAGATTACTAAGAATACATATGTTATTCCTTAGAATGGTTCTTCCACAGCTAATGAGATTAAGGAGGCTAAGAATAAAATCAAGGCTATGGAAGCTTTGTCAAGTGCTTTGACAGATTCATAAATGACAAATGTGTTAGGTCTGAAGACAACTCATGAGATTTGGACGAAGTTAGAAACCTTGTATGAAAGAAATACACATGTGAAGATGGCTAAGCTATAGATCTTGAAAGATAAGAATGAAAACTTGCAGATGGATGAAGATGAAAACATTTCCTGTTTTATGTAGAGAGTAAATGAACTAGTGATGGGTATTAGATGTGTCGGTGGTACCCTAGAAGAGGATGAAATTATAGCTAAAGTGCTCAGATCATTTCCTCCTTACAAAGTGAAGGCTCATGCTATTGAAGAGACTGAATCATTGACAAATGTGACAAGAGATACATTGACTGGTAAACTTGCTGCCTTCGAGTTGAGTGAATTTTGTGAATCTGTTCCAAAGACTAAATATGCATTTAAGGCTACTGTATCCAGCAGAAACAAGCAAAGATATGATCTAGGAGAGTGTTCGAGAAATTCATCGAAGTATGATGAAGAACTAAAATAGATTGAAGATGATGAAAGAGAAGTTGAAGAATTAGAAGCACTGATTATGAAGAAAGAAGACAGAGGAAAAGGTAAGTATCAAGGAGTGTTGCCTATTAAATGTTTTTCTTGTAGTAAAATAGGTCATTTTGCATCAAGGTGTCCTAAAAGAGTTCCTAGGTCTAATCCCAACAAATCTAGATTTGAAAAGAAATGTTACTATGTTGAAGAAGGAGTGACTGATGATGAGTCTAATAAAGTAATGGAAATGAAGATGAATGGGTTTTCATTGCTACCATTGAAAATAGTCATGTGGCTACTGAATCTACTAAAGTTGAGAAAGCTCTTGTAGCTCAAATTGAAGATAAGATGAGTAGGTTATTGATAGTGGATGCTCACATCATATGACTAGTGACAAAATAAAAATTGTAAGTCTTGAGAAGTATGACGGTGGGGTTGTAAGGTTCAAAGATAACAATGCTGGTGTGATTCATGGTAGAGGATCTATTTGTCTTGGTGGTAAGCACAATACTGATGATGTCCTTTATGTTGAAGGCTTGAAGCATAACTTGTTGAGTGTTGGACAGATGGTGGACAAGGGCTATGATCTTTAGTTCAAAGATGGAAGATGTAGGATACTTGGAAGCTTAGGTAAAGTAATTGCTTCAGGGAATATTTTTCACTTGAATACTGCTAGTGAAAGTTGTTTAATTGCTTAAGTAGATGAAAGTTGGTTATGGCATAAGAGGTTGTGTCATGTGAATTTTGATAACATCGTCAAGGTAAGTTCCTCTCAATTAGTAAGAGATCAAGTAGTAAGAGATCTAGCTAAGCTAGTAAAGCCTGCTAACACAATTTGCAAGTGTCAGATGGGAAAATAGACTAGAGTTTCTTTTCAGAGCAAACAACATCATTCAAATGGGTTACTGGAGCTGGAACATACTGATCTATGTGGTCCCTCCAGAATCATAAGTCTTCATGGTGAAAGGTACTTTATGCTACTTATTGATGATTATTCTAGGATGATATGGGTTGCTTTCTTAAGAGAAAAATGTGAAGCATTAGAAAAGTTCAAGAGTTTCAAAGCTATGGTAGAGAATGAGAAAGGTTTGAAAATAAATGCTTAAGGTTAGATAGAGGTGGTGAGTTCACCTCCAGGGAGTTCAATTCCTTTTGTGAAGAGAATGGAATTAGAAGATAGTTATCTTCTCCCCGAACCCCTCAACATAATGGAGTAGTAGAGAGAAAGAATAGAACAATTCTAGATGATGCTAGAACAATGATGATAGAAGGAAATGTGCCCCACATCTATTGGAGTGAAGTTGTAAGCACTGCCGTATACACTTTGAACTGGGTAAATGTCAATGGAAATTATGGTAAGATTCCTTTTGAGCAATGGTTTGGTTATAATCCTACTATTAAATATTTCAAGTTGGATCATGACAAAGAATTAATTATTGAGGTATTTTTTGATGACATTATTTTTGGAGGAGATGATAATCTATATATGAAGTTTGTTGATGAAATGAAAAGTGAATTTGAGATGAGTATGATTGGAGAGATGAATTTCTTTCTGGGATTGCAAGTTACTCAATTAGACAATGGAATTTTCATATATTAGTCCAAATATGTGAGAGAGCTGCTAAAGAAGTTTGGCATGGAAGACTCAAAGCTAGTTGGTACTCCCATGGTGACCAGATGCAATTTAACTCAGAATGATGATTCTCCCAAGGAAAATCAAACAAGATATAGGTCAATGATTGGTGGATTACTCTATTTTACTCAGACTAGACCAAACATTATGAATGTTGTATGCATAGTTGCTAGATTTCAGGCTTATCCAAAAGAGTCTCATATGACTATTCTAAAGAAAATCTTCAGATATTTGAAAGGATCAGTTGATTTTGGACTTTGGTATCCTAAGGATGATGATCTTACTTTGAGTGCATATAATGATGCAAATTGGGTAGGAGATGTAGATGAAAGGAAGAGTACTAGTGGTGGTTCCTTCTTCCTAGGGAAGAAGTTGGTGTCTTGGTTGAGAAAAAAGAAGAATTCCATTTCTCTATCTACTACTGAGGTAGAGTATATTGCTGCTGCAAACAATTGTACTCAAGTGATGTGGATGAAACAGTTTCTGAAAGATATCATGGTGGTATATGAAGAACCTATTTCCATATACTGTGACAATTCAAGTGCAATAAACATTTCAAAGAATCTGGTGCTACACTCTAAGACCAGGCATATATCAATCAAGTTTCACTTCTTGAGGGAGAAAGTGAATGAGAAAGAAGTTAGACTGGAGTATGTGCCTACCAAAGAAAAAATTGCAAACATTTTCACTAAGCCATTGCCGAAGGATACTTTTGAGTAACTTAGAGAAATGATAGGGGTGATTACCCCTCCCGATAAGAACTAAGAGATGCATTTACTTGCATCCATCCGTGTGCCTCATGGATATTTTCTGATATGGATTTATGTTCCTATGGCTGCTACTCAAGGGGAGTAGTCAGATGTGTAGATATGTGGTTCAGAGCGTGTATGTGGAAAGATAATGCTTACTTTTGCCATTGATGTCAAAGGGGGATAAGAGCAATGTGAAAAATTCCTTTTGGGGAGAAAAGAAATTGAGAAAAAGAGTCAAAATCTAAGGGGGAGTAAGTGTGTTGGGTTGATGGTATTTTTCACATCATGTGTTGCCATCAATGCCAAAGGGGGAGATTGTTGGAAGATTTTCAGATGCAGTGGTTGTGTTGTTGATATGTGGTTGTCATTGATGTCAACACTATTAGCATTATTGTATTGAAGGTTGTATATGTCGAGGATATTGAGAAAATTGTGAAAGAAAGAGTTGCAAGTTGCAAGTGAATCACTGAAGGTCATGAAGGTATTTTGTTCTATACATTGAAGATAAGTTGTTGTGGACTAAAGCATTTATTGTTGAGAGTATCTAGTTCATCTACCGAAAGTTTTAGAGGTTCGCATGAAGAATTGATTGTGTTGTGTTCTGACAGTGTTTTTGTGGTCTCTGTCAGTGTTCCTGATTGGAGTTTATGAGATTCTGGTGATTTTTTCTATTGCAGATGCCTCTCTATTAGTTCTGGCCATTTGTGGATGCTTCTAGATCATTCTCTATCATTCTTGTACATCTATGTTGATTGGTGTGCTTGCGGTCAAAGATTTTTCTTGTGCATGTTTGGGTTTTCATGTTCTTGGCCGTCATGATGGTTGTAACATGTTACAAATGCTTGAAGATTGAAATTTGAATTTTTGGCACACTCGAGGATATTATTTTGAGTCACATCATAGTATTAGCTAACGGTGTTTGATCCACATCAAAAATTTATTTGTAAATTTGGTCCGACATTGTAAATATGTTCTATATCTTTGGGCCGACGAAGTTGTTGATGTAATTGCATGTTGCAGATATATAGGAGTAGTTGCTTGTGCGAAATTGGTGTGTGTGTGTGGAAGAGAAGAAAAGATAAAGAATAGAAAGTGTGTGAATAGTGATATATTCATTCGATTACAGAGCATAGTGAGAAGAAGGTTGAGAGAAGTGTGAAGAAGGTTTTTTGTGCTTAACTAGAACTATAATCAGGCTTGTGCAGAAGCTATTTTCTCAGTTCATTCCCTCTAGATTTAATCCTATTTACTGTATATTGTTGGGCAATGAGCCCTATTGTATTTGAGTAGTGAGCTCTAGGTAGTGTGCTTGAATGCATGTGCATTCTCCTTATTACTTTTCATTATACTTTTAACAGGGTATAATATTGTGGACTAACATCCACCATGGTTTTTCCACTAACAGGGTTTCCACGTAAAAACATCTTGGTGTTCTCTGTGTTTCTGATGTGCTGATTGTTTATCGTTTATTGTTCATTCATCATATCTGAGATTAAGTTAAGTTAAGTTTGAAAATTTTAATTATTTTGTGACAACTGATTCACCCCCCTCTCAGTTGTCTATCCTTTTTTTGCAAATATGACTTACCTTTCTTTCTCCTTTCAGATTTCTCATAATCCCACCATAATTAAGCATGACCCTTCAACTTTTCTTTGCAATCTTCACCTTTTGTTCCTTAGATACATCTTCACACTCAAAGTAATTGTCAAGTGTTGCAATGCAATCCAAAAGTTCTTCATCATTCAAATTACCTCCATACTTGGGTACATCAATCTTCACCTTGGGTTTATCTTCCTTGATTTCTCTCAACAACTTAGTCATCCTCTAATCATCAGGATTTAATTCCTCTTCCTCTTCTTCTTTAGTCTCTTCTTCTTCTTCGGAGTCACTCTCATCACCCATGATCATACCTCATTTTTGACTTGTTTCTAGAGCATAAAACCTCTCCTTCAACTCTCTCATCTCTCTAGCATGCTTTTCCTTCAACTCATTCACTTTTTTAGCAATGGTTTTCCCTTTTGGAGGCATTTTGTCCACCTTTTGCTTCACACTTTCCTTCTTGTTTCACACTTTCTCTCCCTTCTTCAGATCAAACCTATGCTCTAATACCAATTTTATGTAGATCAGGGGTGGTAGCACAAACCAACTCAATCAAACCCTTTCCAAATTCATAACACCTCAAACACAATGATTTCCTTCACAATTTGACACTATGCTTTGTAGCACAAAAATAGGGTATTTTAGCCATAACTTTCAGATATGACATCCAACCCACAACTTAAAAATTATTTTGAATACCCATTAAGCCCTTTTAAAACATATCCAAAAATTATGGGTGGTTGTTTTGGAACGACAAAGCCAAAAAAATTGCTGCTACATTTTGGAAAGGCTTAATTAGGCTTGTTTGAATGACTCCCAACAAGGTTTTCAAAACCAAGACCCCAAATCTTCATAAAAACAACCTATATGTGTTGGATATGGTCTATACAAACAATTCCCATCACCTAGAATGGTCTCCAAACAACTCTTCTACAAAACCCTACTTCTATGCAACTTTTTCACCCAAAAAAAGAGGTTTTCACCTAAGGGCATCACCTATTTTTCATCAAAATTCCTCCCCTGCTCCTTCCAACACCATGCAATAAAAATAAACCCTATCTAACCCCATTCTACTGATTCTCAAAGCTTTTCATCAGTGTAATGGTGAGAGTTCCATGCCTACAGGCCGTACAAAAACGTACAAGTTGCTGTAGCGACAAATTTTCCTTTAAAAAGTAGAAAACAAGGTTTTTATTATGTTCAATCTCCAAATTAACTCTCAGAACTTTGTCTTCGACCATTACATGACTTATTTATGATTTTCCAACCAAAATAAACTGACTACAACCACCTTTTTAACTTCTAAATATTCAACTTCCCAATTAGACCCAAAATACAAAGTTGCTTAGCAACTTTTTACAACTCTTTTGCAAACATGACAACTTTTCACAACCCATTACAAAATGAATCAAAAACATGACAAAGACATTACACATGGTCTAAATAGACCTTATTCAATAAAAAACATGACTCAAAACAAAAAATATAACATTATACTCTTTCATGCATCAAGAGGCCTATGGTGCCCTGCACCAATCACTAATTACATTTGCATTACCATTGTAGGTGACTGGAACACTAAGACCTAAAAATGTCCACTTTCCCCCATACAAACCAATATGCACTTCATGTAAACAAAGATATTTTTTTACACAAACATCAAACACTAATGTTGCATGGTGCATGACATGTGGTGCTAACACAAAATTTGAATATGTGCATTTCTTGTAAAGCACTATTCAAACAACAAATGGACCTGTGGACTATTATCTACACAAACAACATCTACAAAACAATTTCCCCCAGCTAGCTACAATTCCATTTCAAAATTACAAGAAAGACATGTTTGAAGTAATTTTCTTGTTGTGGAAGTTTCGACTGCAAGGAAAAATTACACTTGCAATGGATAATTGCATCATATGAATTGTCACTGAAGCAAGCAGCAAGGCATCTCCACAGAATTGAAAAAACATTGGTAGTTTAGTGTAGGTGCTTACCCTACACTATTCCATTTTTTATTCTTATTCATTAATAGCATATCATACCAACTACATTGTGAGGAGTTTAATGCTAATTGATTGTGAATCAGGATCCAGGTAGTGCAACGTTCCAACCCAGAACAATATGAATTAGCAAAATGTCTATGAGCATACACAACATAACTATTGTTGACAATGTCAATGACAAGACAATCATGTTAATGCTTTTATCAAGACTAGTCTGATAGTTTATTTTCACCTCTTATATGCACCACATAACTTGACAATTGTCTTTTTATTTGTTTCAAACATACATAGTATAGATGTGTACAACTATGTTTGCAATTTCATAAATAGTTATAAGTTAATTTTGTTTGCAATTTCATAAACAGTTATAACTAATGTTCCATGTGTAATGATTTTTACTCTCTGCAAATCATAGCAATACATGTTTGTGATCAAATGAAATATGAAGCGATTCAATATTGCTTTTATGTGAATAGAAAATGTTTGCTAAAATTCCTGATTCTTTTGCATACAGTGTTGTATTCTTCCAAGAATTATTTATCCATAAAAAATGATTGTTGCCTTGTTTCTAAGGCTATTTTGAAGTACTTAGATTCTATTTTCCAAAATGCATGAACACTACACGTTCCTCCCAAGAATTATTTATCTAGAAAAATAATTGTAGGCTTGTTTGCAATGCTAGTTTGAAAAACTTAATTTATGTTTTCCAAAATCTTCATAAGTCAATCACTACGAAGATGGGAACATCTAGACACCACAAACATATTATTTTGATTAAATTTAAAAAAAAAAATTGTGAAAATTTTGAATCATATTGTTTATTGAAACATTGAAATTGTTCGTTCTATCTATGGAAAAACCTACACTAGAGTTCCAATCTACCAATTTCATCCCAAAATAGATTATAGTTATTGATGCTAGTTAACATGTCTTTTGTCTCCAAGGGCGTTATGCTTTTATTTGTGTCTAATTTTCATTCATTGCAAATGGGTAAAAAACAAGACATGTGTGTACCTTCCTATATCTTTCACAATGTTGTTTTATAGTTTATATGGATTTGCAATTCATTAATAGCTTATGATATGAAGTCTTAACCCTGACCAGCAAAAGATTGTTTCTGTTTCTTGTACATTTGCTCTGATTCTTTGATGAGAGTTAATTTAGTCTCTATTGAAGGAATTTATATCTACTGTGTTGGATGCAAACAACAATGTGTTTTTAAGTTCCTATATCTACAACACTGTCATTTTCTTGCATTGTCTACTCATTTTCTCACATTGTTTAACAACGATGAAATCTATTAATTAACATGTCTTTGTCTCCAAAGAAATTATGCTTCTACTTCGGTCTAGTTTTTATTTATTGCAAATGGATAAAAAACAAGGCATGTGTACGTTCATATATCTTTCACAATGTTATTTTATAGTTTGTATGCATTTGCAATTCATTAATGGCTTATAGTGTGAAGTATTAAGTCTGTGAAGCAAACGATTGTTTTTGTTTCCTATTCATTTTCTCAGATTGTTTGATAAAAGTGAAATAAGTCTCTATTCAAAGATTTTATATCTATTGTGATGGACGCAAAGAACGAGGCACTTGTAAGTTCCTATATCTCTACTACACTATCATTTTCTTGCATTTTCTACTCATTTCCTCACATTGTTTGACAAGGATCAAACCTATGTCTACTCACAGGGTTTATGTCTATTGTACTGGAAGTAAACCATGAGGCATATGTAATTTCCTAGATCTTTTGTAGTGTCGTTTGATAGCTTTTTGCATACCTGGAATTGTGATGTGCACTGCTCTATTCCAAATTTTCCCTAAAGCGAAAGACTTGTTCATTCCTAATGTTTTCTTGCTATTGGAAATATGGCATGCCTTTGTAGTGCTCATTGATATAGTCATGTCTTCATGTCTAATGTTCCTACCCACGCATTTTGTTTTAACAAAACCATTGTGCTTATATAGTCCCTTACTCCCATTTATTGTAAATAAATTGAAGTGCAGGTGTCTTTAATAGCTTATGCTATGAAATATTCATTCTATTAAGAAAAGGATTATTTTCTCTATTTATTCATTTTCCTATATTTTTATTCAAATAATTTATATCTATCACATTGAAAGCAAAAAAGAAGGCAATTGTGAGACTCTCATTTTTCTATTGTTTATTCATTTGCTTAGATTATTTGATGAGCATTGAATCTTTCCATGTTGACAAGATTTATGTCTATCATGTTGGAAGAAAAAACAAGGGCTTTGTAAGTTCCCATACCCTTTACATTGCAATTTTTTTACATCGTTTATTGATTTGATTGGATTGTTTGATGAGGGTGAAATCTTTATCTGTTGACAGGGTCGATGTGTATTGTTTTGCAAGGGAAAATTGATGCGTCTATACATTCCTATATCTTTTGCAGTGTTTCTTTATATTTTTTTATGTCTATCATGTTAGCGACAAAAAACAAGGCAGTTGTAAGTTACTATATCTCTTACACTATTTTTTTAGAGTTTTTTGTAGCTCTAAATTTTATGGATTAATGTCTATTGTTTGTTGTTATCTGCATCTATTGGTTCCTAACATTTGATTATTACAAATGGCCTGAATTGTAGGTTTCATTAATGGCTTATGGTGTCAAGTTTTAAGTCTATGCAGCAAAGGATACTTTGCATTATTTGTAACTCACGTGCTTCGACTGTTTCTAGGGACTAAAATTTGTGTCTCTTGAGAAATTTGATATCTATGATATTGGAAGCAAAAGAGAAAGCGTTTTTAACTTCCTATATATATTTTACACACTCATTTTATGCGTTATTTATTCATTTTCTTGGATTATTTAATCGAAGTTGAATCTGTGTCTATTGAAAGGGTTTATGTCTATCATACTTGAAGCAAACAACAAGACACTTGTAAGTTCATGTATCCTTTACGCTGTCATTTAATAATTTTTTACGTCTTTGTATTTTATGGGTTCTAACCTATTGTTTCTCGCTCTCTGCATTTTATGGCTTAATTCTATTCTTTCATGTCTTTGAATTCTCTTATGAATCACTCTTTATTTTTGAATTAAAGACTTAACACCATGATTCTTTAACATCAATTTCTCTACTGCCCACAATTAAGAATGGAACTAATATTCTCTTCATGCATGCATGCCAACTACACTTGAATCTATCAAAATCATTTCATCAATTGATAATTTTTTTGTTGTTATTGCAAAATAGTCGTCTCCTCGCACCGAGTGTTTATGTCAATGCCTACTATTCTAACAAGAAAATTTACTATATGTTAGTGTTTGGTTTTTCATTTATTGTCAATGGACTCAAGCATAGTCATCATTATTGAATTTTGATGTCAAGTTTTAAGACTGTCAAGCAAAGGATTATTTTCTATAACAAACATTTCATCAATACATCATGTATTTAACTCAACAAGAGAAACTAATCCATAAATGCACTAAAAAATAGAGAACAATAAGCATTAACCCATGTAAAATGCAGAGATGCAAAAAACTATAAAATGATATTGCAAAAGATATAGGAACTTACAAACGCCTCATTTTTCAATTCCAAAATTCTAGACATAAACCCTCTCAAAAGGCATCGATTTCACCCTCATCAAACAATCTAACCAAATGAGTAGACAATGCAAAAATGAAAGTGTAAAAGATAGAGGAACTTACAAACGACACCTTTGATGCTTCCAACATGGGAGATGTAAACCCTCTCGATAAACACAAATTTCAGCTCCATCAAACAACTTAAGAAAATGAACAAACAACGTAAATAATACTATGCTCGACAGACTTAAAACTTCACACCATAAGCCATTAATGATGCCTGGACTTCAGTCTACTCACAATAAATGAAAATTTGCAAATAGTAAATGCAAATGTACTACTTAAAAAGCCACGTGTCGCCAAAAATAGTGTGTGTCAAGACACGACTATACCAAAAAACTCATGAAATATTTCCAATAGAAAATTTCATTAAAATAATTAAATAAATTATAAAATAACAAAACCATGATGAAAATACCAGCAACCAATGAGAAAATTACAAAATAAATCATATATATTTTACCATCACGATTACTGATGCACCATTTTAATAGGCAACATCTTGCCAAAATGAAAATTCGCAAATACTAAATGCACATGTACTGCTCAATATTGAAAGTATTTTATGTCTTCCTAATATTATTTGATATAGTTGTGTTTTTCACATCCATTGTTGTTGTCCATGCATAACATTCTAATGACAGCCTTATGCATATATAGTTTTTCATATTTTTGTTTATTGTTAGTAGATTGTAATGCAACTGCCATTAATGGCTTATGGTATAAAGTTTTGACTCTCCCGAGCAAAGAATGATTTGTGGTGTTTTTTCATTTGCTCTGATTGGCTCACGAGAATGACATTTGCGTCAATTCACACAGTTTATATCCATTGTAGTTTAGAATGGGAGGAATTGGAAAGAAGTTATTTTGCTTTTCCTGTCTTCGCAGACAAGTTTTGAACCTGCATAGAGACCTTTGATATGGATAAATGCTTTCACACAAAGCCTTTCCACATACTAGCAGCTACCTTGTTGCCTGTGGTAACTCAATCCTCATGCGAAAAAGAAACTATTATTACCCATTTGTGAATGTATCTTCTCCCCTCTTTCCAGTTGTTCGAATTCACTCCAAATCATTCCCTTCACGTGTAACAACTACATTCTCCATTTGATTTCCCATTTTCTTCTGTTGATAGATGCATAATAAATGATTCACTTCTCTCATTCCTGACATTCTCGTTTTCTCAGCCAGTTTACATCTATCATATTCAAATAAAAAAAAGAGAGGTTTGTAAGTTCCTATATCTTTTACACTGTCATTTTTGTGTTGCTTATTCACTTTCTTGGATTGTTTGATGAGAGATAAATCTATGTCTCTTGGCAGGGTTTATGTTTATCATGTTGGAAGCAAATAAACAACTTCTTGTAATTTCCTATGTCTATGAAATCCATGTCTGTTGAGAGGGTTTATATCTATGATATTGGAAGCCAAAAAGGAGGAACTTGTAAGTTCCTATATCTTTTACATACCCACTTTTTGCATTGTTTATTCATTTGCTCAAAAGGATTGATGAGAATGAAATCTATGTCTACTACAGGGATTATTTCTATCATATTAGAGACAAGAAATAATACATTTGTAAGTTCTTATATCTTTTACAATGTCATTTTATAGTTTTTCTCGTCTTTGCATTTTTTCAGTTAACATCTTTTATTTGTTCTCTGCATTTTATGGTTTAATGTCCATTGTTTTTACTTTTTTGTTCCCCACTCATTATTTCCAATAGACTAAACCACAATCCCCATCAATGGATTCTAATGTCAAGTTTCTCCCCTTACTGCCTTGTCAAAAGCACTTGAAAGAACATTTGTAAGATTTTTTGCATCTTGCCTATCTTTCATATTAAATAATTTTTCTTTCTAATATTTTCATGCTTTTTGCTTTTAGCTATTTCTTTCATATTTTCAATTTCCCAATACAGTTACCTAAACCAATGAAGTTTGAAAAGACAACTCAGTTAGTGCTCATTGATTTCCATGTTGCTATGATGACAATGAAACTATCATTTCCAAATGTGTCATATTAATAGATTCAATGTACATAAAACTATTTGAAATTCTATAAATTACGCATTTCATAATTCATTGTAATCTATCAGATATCATATTTTTTATTTGGAGAACTCAATCAAGGATATTTATCCCATTTTAGATAAAACTTATTGAACAAAACTTATCTCATCACGCATATGTTCAAATATTTTTTAATATGGCTATTCATATGATGTTTATTTTACTTCATCTCATTGCAATGCAGTATCATATCATCTTACATCCATTTATTATTTATCTGATCTCTTAGCTTAAGCACTTTTCATATATTTCCTGATAATCATATTTCACTATCTTTGTCTCTCTATTCATGTATCTTTTCAAACACCCTGGACTCTACCTTACATGGTTATTGCATATATGGTCAATAACACTAAAAAAATATTAACAACAAACATGTAATTAAACCATAAAAAATTATTTACAACATATGAACAAGTATATGTGCAAAAAACCTTACAACAACACACCACTGAAAACACCCAACCTTGTATCAATCAAAGTAAAAAATGACATCAATATAATATGCTTATCATCTTGTCTAACACTAATGTACCACTTTAATTAAACATGTAATTAAATGATAAATATTAATGACATGGTCGAGAAGTGAACACAACTAATCTACATTTCTTGGCTTTACGATGCATATATCAAAGTTGAAGTTTTGGAAAGTAGCATTTTGCACCTAATACAAATGAAAGGAAATGTGCTCAACTCCTTTGCTCATCCTCAATTTTTGTTTATTGATGTGATAAGATTCAAGAAACATAAGCTAACATTGATGAAATTGTTTGGATAATATTTTTTATAATACATTTCAATGTGCTTTAAATTGACTCCTACTACTATTTAGAGAATGACTTTTGATAATAAATTTTGATGAACATTAGCATTCGATGTGTATATATAGTGAAAATAGATATATATCTATAATCTATAAATCCACTTTAAATGTATATGTCTACACATATACATGCATACATATATATGCATGTATATACATGTATATATGAATCTATATATGCATCTATATATGTGTGTATGTGATTACTATATATATATACATCCATACTATATGTATGTATCAGTATATATACATACGCATACATATATATCAAAGTGATGATGATCAACATCCTAGATTAGAAAGTAAATCCTTTTACACGTCTTCGCATATCATAGATTGCGTCATAGCAACCAAAATGAATAGTTTCTCCAATCTATGCATTCTATGGAAGTATTTAATACAAAGAATGGATAATGTCCACGTCTCATGATGTTTCAAGATCATAAATTGTTTTTCATCTACATGTTTAAATATGAGTAATCAAGAAATTAAACTTACAAGATGAATCATACACCTAATCCTAAGATCCTTCCACTTAAAATTCATATTGTAAAGACAAATTGAAAATGATCAATCAAGATCTACAACACGAAAAATGCATAGCGCAGATCTACACCAACAAAACTTATACCTGATAATTTCCTTATGCTATAGAAAAAGTGATAATGAGCATCTTATTGTTACCCCCATGGTATGTTAGGTTACGTTTCTTTTCCTTCTCCTTTCTTTCGCACTCAAATTTTGACTCAAACCTTGACAATATTTTTTATTTCCACTAATATGCCCAACCACCTCGCATACAATTTTTCTATTGTAACATGTTTGTTTGAAATCCACCAATGTCCTCTCTTTATAATATGTAAACATGCATGTATGCATGTATGTATGTATGTATGTGTGGATGTATATATATGTATGTATATGTATGTACATTTTGTATATATAAAAATTTATACACATGTATGCCATTACACTTCCATACCATATACATATATGTATGTGTTTATATACATACACATACATATATATTTATATACAATATATAAATACATACATACAAATATATACATATTATAACACTTGACTAAAGATAATAAATTTTATACCATAATCTATAGTTGCTAACTTTATTTTTTCATGCTCTATTGCAAATATCAAAAAGTAAACTTTTATAAAACTATTTGAAATTGTATAAATTACATATTTCATAACTCATTATAATCTATCAAATATCACATTTTTTATTTGGACAACTCAATCAAAGATATTTTTCCTGAAGGCATGGAGTGGGCCCGACGCTCCAACCAAAAAGCTTTATTCATCAAGATTGACTTTGCCAAAGCCTATGATCGCATTGAATGGCCTTTCATTCTTGCCATGCTACAAGCTTTGGGTTTTAGGCCCAATTTTATTCAATCTGTTTGAATGCTCTTTGCGGATGCCTCAACCTACATCACCATCAATGGTCGATAGTCCTCTGCCTTTGGCCTCTTCCCTTCCATTCGGCAGGGTTTCCCTTTGGCTCCCTCGCTGCATGTGCTTGCCGCTGAAGGGTTTCGTTATTTGTTGGCTAATGCGGCCTCTTTGCAGCGCGTCAGAGGCATTTCATTGCCGAATTCCCAGTTGCAATTGCTCAATGGGCACTTTGCGGATGACTCCTTTCTCACTCTCCTGGAGGAAGAGGAGACCATTCACGAGGTGCTCCAGTGCCTTAATGTGTTCTGTCTTGCATTTGACTCCACCATTTAGTGGCACAAGACACTTTGCTATCGGCAGTCTGTCCTGCCTTGCCCTGCTTGGCTGCAACCTCTTAGCTGGAAGTGGATCGGGCCAGGCAATTTTTTTTTATTTTTAGGCATTCCTTTTGCTTTCCAAGATTCTCCGGTGGAGCTTTGGCAGGCTGTGCTTGCCCAGGTGGAGAAGAAGTTGACTTACTAGATCACCAAACCTCTTTCTTTGGTAGGGAAATTCTAGATTTGTTCTAAAGTTTTGGCCGCTACCCATGTTTATTATTCTTCTTGTTGGGCGCCTTCTAAAGTTGCTTATAGCAAGCTTGAGAAATTGCTTCGTGATTTTCTTTGGGCCTCCTCTGATACTCATCATGGCTTCCATCGTGTCACTTGGGATTTTTGTTGTCTCCCTAGGGACTCTGGAGGCTTGGGTTTGCTCTCTACCTAGAGGCAGGGAATTGCTCTATGTGTCAAATGGGTGATTCGTGCCCTCAGGGGTGACGAGGCTTGGAAAAATTTCCTTTGCCACTGCATTCAGTCTGGTTTCCCTGCCAACAGACCTGCCTGGAAAGGAAATGGCCTCTAGACCCTTCTGGTAATGAAAGAGTCGGTTCAGATAATTGGTACGTTTGTTTCCAAAAGCATTTGGCATGCTTGGGAATCTATCAAACCCTAGCTCCGGTGGTCTGGCTCCAGCTTTCGGGATGGGCTCTCCCTAAACCAGCATAATGTGTGGTGGTCGCCCCTTTTTTCTAGAAATGATCAGCCTTTGGCTAAAGTGCCTTGGCTTAAAGCTCTTAGATTTCATAAGAAGGGTATCCAAACCCTCCATCAGCTTTTTCTCAGACCTGCCATGCGCATCATGCATTGGGACGAGTTTCGTGTCTTGTATAGTTTTCATAACCAGGACCGAGCTACTTTTGAGGGTCTGGTGAGTGCTATCCCAGATGATATGCTTCACAAAATTGGTATTTGTGGGCCCAAACCATGGTGGAAAGACTGGAAATGGTACCCAGATACTCCTTTGAGAAATTACAAGCCTCGGCTTGGCTACAAGTGGCTTTCGCCTCACTTTCCCATGCTCCAGAGTCTGAATCAGAGGTGGTTACTCTAATCTTCGGCTCCTATCTGGCATAAACGATTTTCCAACACTTGGTCTACAGGTGTTGAGCCAAAGCTCACCCATTTTGCTTGGTGTATTCTTTTCTAGGGCTTGCCGGTGGGCTCTTGGCTTATTCATTTGGGGGTTCTGGACCCTCGGTGCCCATTCTGTGGGTAGTCTGAGACTTTTAAGCATCTCTTTTGGTTTTTCCCTCAGGCCCAATAGTATTGGACCTGGATACATGATTTTTTTTGGCCATTTCAGCTGAAGCCGTTCTCTTGGCACATGATTTTGCTGGGGGATTCACCCAAATTCCCAACAAAGTATACCTAGCTTTGGCACACTTTTAGGATGGAAATCCTTTTTACTTATTGGAAGGATAGAAATGCCTGCATATTTTCTCATTCTCAAATGGATTGTCAGATTTCTATGTATTCTAAAGCTGTTATTTTCTCTAATGTATTATTTCAGATACAAGTGCAAGCCAACAAAGTGGTGTTAGAAGTTGCTCACCTCCAGGTTCTCTTGGACCATTGGGGCAATGCCCCGTGCACTGTGGCCCAGGTCCCTGACTTGCCCTCCTCCTCCCACCACCGGTAGCCCTCTCGGGGCCGGCGGTGGAGTGGTTCTACTCATCCCTGCTCTCAGCCTCTGCCTCAGAGGGACTCCCGCCCCCTTCAGCGTGCTTTCTCTCCTCCATCGCGGCTTGGCCAGGGGTGGTTCTCTGGTGGGCCATCGGGGAGTCATGGCAGTTGGCCCTCTGATGATGCTCCTGCTCTTGGTACTGCCTCTGGTTCTGGTTGACCAGATACGAGTAAAGTCTTTCTGTGGCTGGCCCTTGCAATCTCGCCCCAGCATGAGGAAGAAGTTAAAGAAAAAGATGACAATGATGGTTGGGCTCCTCCTGATGTCAATCCTGACCCCGCTGATGTATGGGGGAAGAAGGATGATAGAGACCCTCCTGGCTCTACTGGCACTGCCTTGGCCGCTTGATTTTTGTTATTTTGGACTTATGGGCTTGGCCCATGATTTTTTGATTTTTTGGGCTCTGCCCATGTGACCTTCAGGGTGTGCTTTCTTACCACCCAAATTTTTTTTTGTGAATATGTATTTAATCTCTTTATTAATATAGATTAGAAGCTTATTCATCAAAAAAAAGAAGAAGATATTTTTCCTGATTTTGCTAAAACTTATCAAACAAAACTTATCTCATCACATATATGTTCAAATATTTTTTAATATGGCTATTCATACAATCTTCATTCTTGTCTTTACAATACACATATTGATGTAGAGTAGGGTGGAGGTCTTCAATCCAATCAAACTTCAACAATATTTCAACTTGGGAAAACCCTAACTTGGTCCTTTCTCATGAATTCTTCAAATTGCCTTGTAGCATTCCAAACATTGATTTTTCACCATATCTCTCAAAGAAGATTGCAAACCCACAATTGAATTACATTTCTGATACCCTTTATGTTATTTATCAACATATCCAACTTATGAATGAGTTTTTTTAGTAACAACACCCTCTAAAATTGACTACTATGCTGGAACTAGGTCAAATTAGCCTTGTTTTCCATAGCAACTATGACAAATCCTTCCTCCAATCTATCAAACTTTATTCCATTACTTCAACCAAGTTACATGGGGTATGAAACTACAACTTTTCTCAACTAGAACATTCACAAATTCATCTTTTATCAAAACCCTAGATCTCTAACTTCTACTCCTAAGCTTAATGCATAGAGATATTAAGCTAGGGCTTGATCAAACACTACCCTACCTCAATCCCTTGCATCTACAAACCTAACAAACATGAAAAGAAAGTTAAATACTCCCATTTCATTGATTTGAAAATTTTTCCACCAATGGAATGGTGCCCTACTTCATATTTTTGTTCTCAAACCCTCAAACCTAGGGTTTTCTGGTTGATTTCAGAAATTTGCTTCTAACTCGCCCAAATCTCAATAAAAACCAATGCAACCAAAACCAAAAGATGGTTAATTCATTCCTCCAAAAATTCCAAAGTAGTTTATGTCATTTGTAAATAGTATGGAGTTGTACAACTTGTAGCAACAAAATTCAATGAAAACACACAGAAAATGGAGTTATTCTTATTGCTTGATCACCAAAAATGTCACCAAAACCATGGCTCAAACAAGTCCCAAGGAATATTTAAATTTTTTTCAACCAAAACTAATGGTTCAAATTACTTTTTGAATGACTTGAATGTTTGCCTTCCAAATACATCCAAAAATGCAAAGTTGCATTGCAACTTTTGCAACATTTACAAAAACTTGACAACTTTATGTAAAGCTGACCCCATGAGACTAAAAACCTTTGACATGGTCTAAATAGACCTTATTAGATCAGAAATGACTCAAAATGAGAAAAAAACCAACATCATACCCCTATTTACATGATGAAGCTAGGTGCCCTTGCACCACATATCAAAGCAATTTAAGTTTTGGAAAACGCCATTTGGAACCTAATATAAACAAAAATAAATTTGCTCGACTTCCTTGATCACCGTCAAGCTTCCTTTATTGATTTGACAAGATTTAAGAAACATAAACTAGCATTCATGCAAATGTTTGGTTAATGTTATTCATAATACATTTCAATATGCTTTAAGTTGACTCCTACTAATATTTTGATAATAAATTTTGATAAATATTAATATTCGAAGCTTGTCTTTAACCAGATAACTTTGGATGCTCAACTAAAATTATTAATTTAAAAAATCAAAAAAAAAAATTGTAATTATTTATGTATCTATATATTATCTATATACATCTATATGCATTTGTATTGTAGATAATATAGATATACACACACGTATATATATGCATACGTATATATACATGTATATATGCACATGTGTATATGTATGTATATATTTATGCATATATATGTATATATATACATCTATATATATGTGTATGCCATTACATACATACACATGCATACATATATATATATAGAAATACTCATGATCAACATCCTAGATTAGAAAGTGGCTCCTCTTACATGTCTTTACATATCATAGATTGTGTCATAGCAATCAAAATGAATAGTCTCTCAAATCTATGCACTCCATGGGAATATTTAACAAGAAGGGTGCTCTACAACTACTCCAACTATTTCAAAGAATAGATAATGTTCACATCTCACGATGTATGAAGATCATAAATTGAAGACAAATAAAAAATGATCAATCAAGCTCTACAAAATGAAACATGCATAGCCTAGATCTAGACCAACAAAATTTATATCTGACCATTGGATTATTTTATGGACAAAGTGATAATAAGCATCTTATTCCTACCACCACAATAAATTAAGTTATATGCCTTTCTCTACTTGCTTTCACATTCAAATTTTGATTCAAATGTTGACAATATTTTGTGTTGCCACTAATATTCCCAAGTATCTCTCATGTGATTTTTCTATTCTAACCTATTTGTTTCAAATCCACCAATGTCGTTTCTTTATAATATGCAAACATGTATCTAGATGTATACATCAATGTACATGTTGATGTATATATATGTATGTATATCTATGTACATACATATGTCTGTATATATATGTCTATATATATGTATGTAGATGTATAAATTTATACACGTATGTATGCCATTACACATCCATACTATATACATAGTAGCATGTGTTTAAATGCATACACATACATATATGCATATACAATATATATATATATATATATATACAAATATATACACGTTATAGCACTTCACTAAAGATTATTGATTTTATACCATCATTTATATTTCTTGACTTTATTTCCCCCTAGGAGGGACTCTAGCTCCTTCAGAGCTCTTGCTAGATGTTAGTTTTTAGTTCATAGTTAGTGGTTTGGGTAGTTAGAAGGAAGAAAGGCTTTATAAAGCCATAGAATTTAATGATGAAAATGTTGAAGATGAATTACTAAACTTGTATGTTTGAGCTTCATTGTCTTTTTTTCTCAATTTTGATATGGTATCAAAGTAGGTTTTTTGGACCTCTTTGTTTGATTTCCATTCACTTGAATTTCTTCCTCCAAAATAGTACTCAATGACATGGTGTAATGAGGAACACATGTAAAATTCATTATTTTATTTTTGTAGATAAAAGGTCATAGGCCTAAATTTTTTTATTAATAAAGTAGTTGAAATATATTTTTGTAAGTGCCAATACACATAATAGAGGGGAATATAGTCTTCCCTCAAGTCAGATAAAATTAACTTTAAACATAGATAGTAACAAAATGAAACCCAAACCCTTCAATGGCTAAATAGGAGGTATTCCATTAAACCTAAACCCCTCCAACCATGCAAAAAAATATAGCTTCACAAGGCCCTAGTAACAAAGCAAAAAATACCTACCCTTAAAGTTGACTTTGATAATTCAACCTTCTAGATTTCAAACCCCTAGCATAACATGAAATATTTCAAAGCCCTAATGGCAAGACAGGTTGCTAACTAGGGCAGGAACATTAACATATCATAATTGATAACAAAACATGAAGCCGAGCTTATAAAAAAGATGAGCTATTCATCACCATATGTTTGCACATAATTGATAAAATTACCTACCTATTCAAAGTCCTAGGCCAGTTTGATAAGCAACATTTTCTTCAATAAATTTACTCCCACCTCACCTCACTCACTTTGCATGTGTAATGCCACATCTTTAATGTCTAGAATGAAAGAGTAATGAGTTACCACCTTTCCTGACATAGAAAGAAGCTCTATGTCTTGGGGCCTAGGGATACCAAGACCTAGAGTGGCAGCTTCCAACACCTCCTCTAGCCCACCTAGTAATTCAGGGATGAAAAGTTTTTAATCCATTTCTACCACCTCCCCCTTTGGGATTTTCAAGTCAAGAAGAGATGCCACAAAACGTGAGGAGGTATCAAAATCCACTCTATATCTCTCATTTGACAACATAAAATCCTGACCCAGGATTATTTTGACCGCACCAATCAACATGAAGTGTACTTCTAAAATAATTCGCTTCAAACAAAGCTTCAAGATCATGCCAGGGAAGGCCATTTATCTGCAAGTACTCACCATCCTGATGGGTGTGCCCATATCACCACAAAATACACTCTCAGTAGACATATGCTCAATGAATTAAACTTTTATGATATTAGAATTTTGTATGAGGCACTATTAACCTTTCTTAAAGAAAAATCTTAACGAGTGCACTAAAGATTATTTATGCACAATTGTCCACATGGGGTCATCTAATGTGTGATGAAAGCTTTCAAACCTCTCACATGTATAGCTCCAACTTGATAATTATGCCTATAATAAATGTTAATGTGAGCTCACAGTATTATTAAATATAATTTCCTTTGCTTGATTTATCGATAGTACCTTCAAGATAGGAAGTTAATAATTAGCTCCCATCAAAATAAGAGATTTAATTGCAACCGTGATACGAAATAGGATTACTGATTCCTTTGGCCCAAAAGGTGAAGCGGTCTCAAAAATAGAAATCACTAGAATTTAGAGAGATTTCCTAACTCTTGGAAAAAAGACACCAAGATGCACTTCGTAGTTGGCTGTGACATCATTCATAAACTATGTGCCCAAACCTGCAGAAAAAACGAACCAATGTTGCACTTCCTGTTGCCTTCCTTCTCAAAGCTTTCCTAAACTTGTGCACTTAATACATGTAGCACTGTCGGAAGAAGATCCCAACCTACTGAAATTGGAGTGGACCAATGGTGCACTACCCACACCTTTCCTTCTCCACACATTCGTGACCTTGCGCGCGTAAGACACATAGCACTGGCGGATGTTGGGCTCAATAGCTTCTTTTTTTTAAAACACAGAGTGTGGTGAACAAGGCAATATTATGTATGCTTAAAGCATTAAACAAAACCATTCCAGGAACCTATCTAGGCAAATTCTAAATAGCACTATTAAACATCTATTGTGTAGACATTAAAATGGAATCCAATATTATCGAATGGGTTGCCTTCTCCATCTAGCAAAGATGTTGATATCGTCAAGATGATATTGCTGGATTATGTTGATGAGCGAATATAAGAGGAAGGGGAAGGGATTGGAGAAGCATACATACTTGGGCGGGGTTAATCGGTGATCAGGAAGGCCTATGGCCTGGAGAGAGCACCTTCATTGCACAAGGGAGGAGGAGGGGCTCTGTCTAGTATCTCCCGTTGTGGAGAGTGCACATCATAATTTGTGACAGAGGGGGCTCGCGTTCGCGTGGCCCCCACAAGATACTAAGTTAAAATACTTTCAACAGTGGCCGTTACTGTATCCTTCGTTTCCTTTAGTGGCAACAACATCTTATTCTATGATTTTAAAAGGAAGTAAAGATATGTATCAATCGAAGGTGGAATGGCAAGTTCTCCTTAGTGGAATGTACAGGGTCATACAGAATAAACTTAATTTCAATTCCCCTGCAAAAGCTATGCATCCGTCTGATCCATTCCCTTTATTACAGTGTACAGGGTCATAGAGAGTAAACTAAACATCTATATATGATATCTACCTGCCACGCTAGCTTAAAGCAGATTGATTTTGAGTCTTATTCTCCACTGATCGGTGAAACTAAGAGTGTACATAAAGCAGATTAAAGTTGATAGGTTGAGACTTAACATAATGATAGCATATTTGTTCTTAAATGGGTATACATCAGTATGGTTAAGGTTTGTATATACGGAAATATAAATAGGTAGATAGGTGGTTTATGTAAAATCATTGGACAATTTAATGCATTTGATTAACACTTTATTCAAATAAAAATTAGGCAAGTATTTAAGATCATTATTTTCAAGATAATTTTTTATCTTTTTAATGACAATTAAGAAGTTTATTTGGATGTGTTGATCATATTTGGACCTATCAAAGTCATAATGGACAATTATTTATTTAAATTTGAAGGATCTATGAAAACATGATTATCATAAAAATAATTTTAATTTGGTAATATAATGGTGCTATATAATGTAGTACTAAACCCTATAAAAGCTTATACACAATGTCATATCCATCACCATAGTAAAAGGATGACATAACTATGCTTGTACTACCATTCATTTCTATGAGGAAGAGTCTAGAGTCTAAACTAATAGCAAGAGGTCTAATCATCAACCTCAAAGAAGTGGTAGTCTATTCATTATAGACTAAGCCGATCTTAGGGTCAAATATACAATAACAATGGTACAAATCTAGTCTAAGGATTCAACATTATTTGCACTATACCTTACAAGCTATCAACACAATAAAGTATACATGATCTACATTGCTATTTCAAAATTTTAATCTCTTTTTTCATGTTTGTACCTAGTAATATTATATTTGAACATATGATTTTATTTAAATTGTTTGATAAATGTAATAGGGTAATATTATCTACAAGGTTGGGAACACACTACTAGGTTTGAGATTTTTGTTGTCACATCCCCACACACTCCATATTTTCATTTTTGTACTAAATATTGAATGTCTTGATGTAACTTGAATCGAGGCGAGAACACTAGTATTTGAAAAATACTTATAGTACTCAATGATTTTCACTATTTATATGCTTTCAATGGTGAATGCTATAGAATCAATACTTTTGATCTTTAATTGCCATAATTGATGAGTAAACTAAAAATTATATGACCTAATTGGTTGCTATTTTCATTGACAACATTGTTTTACTTATAAGTGTGTTATTTTTTGGACTAACCACATACTAATGCTCTTGTGGTGAAATGTGTTTAATTTAAAGAGAAATATGTGATCTCATGAGATAGTATAGGTTGTAGACAAATATCATAGATGTAGGTACCTATTGATAGGAGTACCACACAAGCTTGTGATTTTGTAAAAAAGTCTTCCTGTTTACAACACCTATTATTTATTAATTTAAACTTTTATAAATTAAAACAAGAGAGATCAATACTATGTCCATGAATTCTATGGTATCGACAATGCGATGTGTTTGTATGAACTTGGGATTTGGAGATCGATCTTCTCTTATGAGTGGTAATGTAATAAGTCCTCGGTGTAGAAGTATCTGTGAATTCCTTTCAATTGCAGTTGGTGGGTAAGGGAATTGTAGTTTATTTAGTTTGTAAGGCCTTCTTCGCTTACTAGATTCACCAATTTCTCGAGTTGAATGTTGAGGAGGAGGACCTAATGTGATCCTCTCATCCTTATCATCATTATGAATCATTGGTTGTTCTTTAGGAAGGAGGATACTCATATCGGTAGGAGGATCTTGATATCCTAACCCTTTTGTATTTTCAGTTGGAATTTTCTCTAAGAGTTTGATGAATTTCATGTTCACTTGTTGTATCACATCCTTGTTTACTCAAGATCATGAATCCTTTTCCATATGTCTCCTCTAGATTGATGGGAGTGTTGGTCACTTTGTTAACGTAGAATGGTTGAATGTTTGTTGGATTAGAGGAACTAGGTTTTCCTACTTGATGAGTCCAGTTTATGACTCAATTTTGATAGAGTTCATTATCCATTTGTTGTAGTTGTCATAGACTTTGATACTTGGATGTTGACCTTTTTATGATATTTCCTCAAAACCATAGACATTGGGCACAAGATTATTTTTGTAATCTTTAATGACATTGACATATTATATGAACTATCTATGTTAATTTTACATGTGGATTAATGAATGTTGCTTTAAGATAGTTACAAATATGCAATTGTTGTGTGTACTAATATTGTTATGCAGATATAATTAGAGCCTACAAAATTGAGGAAGATTATGCCAGCTGGTTGTTTTCCATACAGGTCAACAAGGTGATCATTCAAAGGTCAATGGAGGGAAGACTCTCAACAAGGGGGAAATTCCTAGTTTAAATTGAAGAATTGTAACTACCATGTAAATGGTCTTAATTGTTTGTTGAGAAAATATAGGAGTTATTGTTGTGCTAGATCTGCATTAAGGCAAACATGCTTGACCAAATTCCATGCATGCATAACCTCTTTTCCACTTTTTATGTTTTCTCTAAAGTGGTGTCCTCCTAATCTATTGGAGTTGATCACCTTGCTAGGTAGTTAGTTAGTAGTTCTTCTTCTTATAAATAAGACTTGAATGCTCCTTCTCAGGAGTTGATTGATCTGATGATGTACTCACATTTTTAGTTTTTCAGTAATATAGTTATGTTGCTTGATTGTACTCATGTTTTTCAATGAATAAAATGAAGTTATAAGTTTGTGCATCTGAGTTTACATCTCTCTTAAGGGATACACATCCAAGGGGCCTCACTTGATGACCATTCCATCCTTTAGTTTAGTTATTATTTTATGTTCAACAATTAGTTTATCAATTTTTGGAAAAAAATCCTACTTTTAGATTGTGCTAGATGAACATAACTTCCACAAGTTTTTATGCATCATTATTCATTGTAGAGCCATAAAAATGCACAATTTTATGGAGTAAGAACCACCATTTCAGCCCATATCAATAGAGTCATTCTAATTAAAAGAAAAACCAGAAATGCAAATCTAAACTACAGAAACAAAATAATGCTTTTAAAAGAAATCAATCTCCATTGTCTCCCTATCACCAAGATCTTTCTTTATGCATTTGCTCTCAGATTTTATGAGCACAAAATGCAATAAAGAGGCTATGGTGAATGAGAAATGCAATCAAGATGCAAAGATGATATGAGTATGTAAATTTGTGAGAAAAATTTGTGAGAGCTCAAATGAGAGGGAAATCCCATTTTAAATAGGAGTTCCCTGAGGATGGAAAGGGGTTGAAGATGAAATGTGGGATAAAAGATGTGAGAGAAGGAAATACCATTATCCCACATTGTTGGGTTAAATGTTATGGATGAGAATGAAAGTGATAAAGGGTTATTAGATTAAAATGTACCTAAATGATTAAATATGAATAAAATGATTAAAGATGCTTTACTAAAATGCAATATTTCATGAATGATTTATGCAAATGATATGATTAATATGCAAGTTATGATAATTAGTTTATTATGAAATAATAATCAATGACTATGATAATTGATTTATTAATGGAGATGAATATGAAACAATTATGGATGATAATGATAATTGATTTAATATGGAAATGATGTTTATGACTTATTATGCAAATGGATTATGAATGATTATGATTTATTATGCAAACGGGTATGAACGATAGTGCAAATGGACATGAACGTTAATGCAATGGATATTGAATGAGCATGAGATGGTTCAATGATTTGATGAAATGCATGAATAGAAGAAAGTATTGAATGAATTGATTAAGTAAATAATAATATCTATTTAATCAATAGACGAATATCGTTACGATTGTGAGGACAAATTCGAGTGTCTACATTTTGCCCCTCTTTGAGACAATGTAGCTTGTCACGTTGTTTCAAAGAAAAAGATTGATCAACTAATACATGCCCCAAAGATATCTTGGTAAGGATTATGATAAGAATGATATGCCCCCTCGAGAGATTGATCAGATAGATTGTAAGAAGATTAATCTCTTGATAGATGTCTAGAAAGTGATTAGATACTTGATATTGCACAAGTGATAAAGCGGTGATGTACATTTTGATGGAAATGCACAATTGATGGGCGTAACTAAACAATTGATGGAAATGATCAGTATAGCCAGGTTGATGAGCTGATGAAGCTGATTGAGCTAATTAAGCTGATTGAGCTAATTAAGTTGATTGAGAATTATGCTTACGCAAGACAAGGTGCTCCAATGATGGATTGACTGATTGATTAAGGGACATGAAATTTTGAGAAGTAGGTTGATTGATTTGAGATTTGATTCAAGAGACATATATTAGTGAGTTAAGCAATTGATTGATTTCTCTACAACAAGAAAGATGAAGAAAATGAAATGCAAGATGGAAGAGAATGAAGGTGATGGAGCCTCTTGTGCCTTTTAAGTGCTTTTATCATCATTGAGCTTATTATGTTGCAAAATAGTATAACCGTCTAGATAACATGAACATCTAGATGACCTGAATACTAATTGCATTTTTATTTAGTAATGAAGTATAAGCATCTAGGTATAAGAACCTTAGATGACCTGAATACTTATTGCATGGAAGACACTATCAGACAAGGAATGCTCTCATCCACATTAGACTCATAGGTCCTCGATGGTTTTAGACAACCATGTCTTGAGACGAGTCATGGACTGTGAGTAAGAAACAATCCACAAACAACAAACAAGTGAACATGCCCCATCCTTGCCTCTCTATTCGAAGACATCTTGAAGAAGCTAAAAGACATGTCACCAAAGATAAAATCATAAAATAAGCAAAGATCAACAAACAAATAGGAGTCCTTCTTCGATGTAGAACAGATTCTCGTTACAGTTTATGCATTCGGTTGGATTTGTAAGATGGGTTGATATATATGTTATATAATGTTTGCTTGATTGTCAACACTTGCATGCTTTGATTTTGTTGAAGTTCAAAGTTGTGTGGTGATCTGAAAGTGTCACTGTTTTTGGAATTTTTGATTTTTTTGGATTTCTTCAGGACATTTTATGATTTTTAAAAAAAAATTCAGGACATTTTATGGTTTTTTTTGGATTTTATGATTTTTTTGGATTTTTTCAGAACATTATATGATTTTTTATTTTATGTTTTAAGGACATTTTATGAATTTTTTCAAGACATTTTATGATTTTTTTGGATTTTTTCAGAACATTTTATGATTTTGTTTGGATTTTTTTAGGACATTTTATGATGGAAATTTAGATGAGCAGATAGACAAAGAGGGTAGTTTCTCCGACTGCGAGATGCTCAGTATCTTAACCCATAGCTAAGGTTAAGGAGATGCCCAGTGAGGGATAGGACCAACCTAGTATGTGTGGCAAAGCGAGCAAGCGAGGGGAATGTCGAACAATTCACAAGCCATGGTGAGTGTGAAAAGGTCATTATGAAGTGGAGTAATAATGTTATGCTAATATTTCCCCTTATTACATTATTCTTACAAATGTACCCTTGAAACCCTAAATTGAATTGAATTTTTTTTTTTTTGCTAAAACCCTAAATTGAAATCGAACAAATCATTTTGATTTTGAAAATCGTAATTTAGTATATCCATATAAATAATTTAGTATTACAAAATAACTTAATAAAGTGAAATAAAATGAAATAAATTGAATTAAATTACCTTCTTGTACAAGGTTTGAAACACGGTCATAGTCTTTAGATGCAAATACTTGATAATTTTCTTCAATAGTTCTTTCATATTCATCATGTGCTTGTGCAGGTGTCAACGACCTTTTCTCCCACTATACAATCCATTCTACATTTTCACATGCTTCCCAATCTCCTTAGATACAAAACTGGAAAACACATGCAAGCTCCCTTGTCCAAATAGTCCATGTGCTTGTTGTCGAACTCCTAAATGAATGCCATTTAGTAGATTCACTGATTGTCTCATAGTCAACTCTAAGTACAATGTTCTCTTCTTCAACCAACCAAAAGAATTGATGAACTGTAGAGTACTCACTTGAACCAGGCGTAGATAATCTTTTATTACATCAATCCACAATCCCACATGCATCTTTAAATTTTACTGCATCCTCAAATTTTAATTATTCTCTAGCAAGAATTCTTTTGACACACGCACCAGCTCCATCATGTTCTCCTTTACCATGCCCAGCTTCAAAAAAACTCCATATATGCTGGACATTAAGTTCCTTGTGAACCCTACTTAACCAATAGAACATTCGAGCATTCTTGAATTGCCCCGTACAATTATTTGACCATATGAGGTGTTCTTTCATCTAGATTCCCCTTTCTGTTAAATTTCTATAAAATATACTTAAACAGTATTGAACAAACTCCGACAAGTGTAATCGATTGTCACTCAAATAAAAATGATACTCCCTCAAAAAATTTCTATCATCCTTAGTGCTATCATCTGCATGTCTATAAATAATATGGACAAACATAGCTACTTGCACTGAATTATAATACTGTGATTGAATTTCCTCTTGTGGAGCTAAAGTATAATTTTCTAAAAAATCAACCACTGAAAGTATAGTACCAATTGGAAATGTGTTTCTACATGCACAAAATTGGCCATCAAGCCATCAAGCATGTTGAGAGTGCATGACATATTTTGGTACAATTTTATTCTTAAATTCACTCATGAATGCATGGACACTAACTTCTTATGTAACTAAATTACAACGCTTTCCTATTTTTCCATCTTTTAATGAATAGTGAACATTCTTAAATCTTTTAACATCTACTAATTGTTGTCCAAAATCGTTATCAACACTTTCATGCATACAAATTCTTAAGAATGAAATATTTCCACAGTCAATGCATTGTCTAGAAATACAATAACTTAAATAAAACGATTTACCATTATATCTTTCACAAAACAAACTTGAAATAAACTCCCTTATTGCTTCAAGTGGTATATTAATACCACATTCCTATATAATCATGCTAGTATGCAAGGTGCAATGTATATATATAAAAAATCATAAATATAACAAAATTGAACATGTGTTTTACAACAACAAGATATTCGTTGCTTATTAATTTTTACATACCATGGTTTACATTTTTCAAAAGACCTTTGAATTATTTTAATATTACTAGGTAGCACTAAATCACCACAAAATTTTCTATAAAATTCAGTTTGTGTCAAGTATCTAATAGGTGTTTTGGGTGAGGATCACAAACTTTGGATCCCACCCTTAATTTTAAAACATCTCTAGCATTAGATGAAACCCTAGTATTATCATGCCAATATTTTTTTATCAAAGATTTAATTTCAATAGTCAATTTCATATCAAACCTCGGGAGTCGACCACTGAAACTCCAACATTGGTTGATAGGACCATTTTCTATACTTTCTCTTATTTTTGTCACTCTTAGAAATTTTTTAGGATGTATTTTTAAAACTTCACTAATATTGCTTACCATTCTTTTATTCAAAGTTGCTTTATTAACAATAGTAGTTGTTATAGCTCTTCTTACTGCATTTTTATCTTTAGATCAACTATTTTTCCCAATAGATTGAATGGCACTAGCAATAGTAGACATAACATGTTTTAATGATTCATCTTTTCTTTTTGGTTTAACAAAAATCCCAACCTTTTCATTATTTTCCTCATTTTTTGCATTCTCATCAATTGCATCATTAGTTGACATTGAATTGCAATTTTTTTACGATAAAAGAATTTATTGTATATTTTATTCGCATGTGTTCTTATTTTCCTCCAAGAAATTTGACCAGGAAGATTATTGAAAACACCACTTTCAATTTTAGAAAAAGTATTTTCATTAAATTCAACATCACATTCTAGATTTTCATCTTCATATTCATTTTCATTTTCATTTTCAACTTCAAAACGATTTACATTTTCATCTTCATTTTCACCAACAAAACGGTTTTCATTTTCATCAACAAAACGATTTTCATTTTCATTTTCAACAAATTCTATAAATTTTTTATCTCTCTGAATATTATCAATGTCAACATCGTTAAGTTCAACATCTTGTAAAACTTCTACATACAAATTTACCATTTCACTAACATGTGGATTTGAAGACGTACTTGGATTTGTGCATATTGAAACATTCTCCATAGCATTGAAAGAGGGATTTGAAGACATAGTAGGACTTGCTTGTATAATCATATTCTTCTCAAAATTGACTTCAGATTGCAAATTAGCTTCATCTACAACCATGGTCTCCTCAATGTTTTCATCTTCAATAGTTGTGGAATTGGATGCTCCCCCATCATTCATTGATTTAATTCCCATTCTTATTTCTCTTTGTCTTTGTCTTTCCTTCTCCTTTTTTGCTTCAATTTCCTCAAGAGTCAATGTCTTTCTCCTCTTATTACGAGCTTTATCTCCCATGATTATAAAATTCTCAAGCACAAATGAATGTCAATAGTGAAATTCTTAAAAAAATTCAATCCAAATTGGAAGTTGAAGACCTATAAGGATAAAATTCTTCCTCTTGTGTTCCTCAAAACAAGTAGAAAACTAGCACAATTCCACTTTAAAAAAATCAATCCATATTGCAAGTTGAAGACCTTTTGTTCCTCCAAACAAGTACAAAATTAACAAAATTCCACTTCAAAAATGGTTTACACGATGCCTCCTTTGAAAAAATTAATAAAAAATGTAAGTTCACCACCTGTAAAAACAATAGTTGATGAAAAATAGCCCAATTTTACTTCTCTCGGCCATACATGTGAAGTTGCAGACTTCACAGTAATTTTTGACAGTAAATTTAAATAAAACAGTTAAAAACAAACGAGATCCCGTTTATTAATAAATGGGATCCCATTTTATAATCGGGATCTTGTTCCTAATATTTAATGTGGGGACCGTTGACAAAGCAACGAGATCCCATTTATAAAGTAGGATCTCTTTTCCCTATCAACGGTCACATGATTTAATATTAGGAAATGAGATTCCGATTATAAAACGGGATCCCATTCTATAAACGGGATCCCGTTTCTAAAAAAATGAATTTGAATTTGCTTTGTTGTCGGGTTTCTACGTTGTATTTTGGTTTGGGAAAAGCATTGGGAATTCAAACCTAGGCCTTCAACCTAGTTTGACTTGCAAGTTGAAGGTCCTAACAATGTCAGAGAAAAATACCGAGTTTGGACATATGGCTGAAGACCTTTTTTGTAGAATTTTTTGATGAAATTAAAACCCATTTTAGATGAGACAATGCAGATTCCAAATATGCAATGTTTTTTACAATTGGATTATTTTTTCTATTTTTCAATTAATTTCTAATGAAACTAGTCCATAAACTTTAAATATCAGGGTTTTTTAATATTTTAATAACTTTTGATCAACATAACATTTTTGGCAGATGAATTGCATGAGAAAAACTTAGGACAATTCTTTTCAATTTAGGCAAAATAAAAAAATGATAAGTTTAGGTCATCTTATGTGTGTTGTACACGATTTTTCAAAAAGACAAATATGCCTAATAAAAATTTAACAAAAAAAAAATCAATAAAAAATTATTAAAAAATATCGAGAACAAGCTTTAGTGAGTCAAAAATATTTTCCCAAAAGGATTTAGAAAAATACGATAATTTAGGCCAAAATATGGATGTTGTACATGTGCATGGTATGGTATAAAAAAAGTGACTTTTAAACAATGGTTTTTAGAAACTCCTATTGAAACTCAATTTGTACAATCTGGGTATTGAAATAAATTACATATTTGAAAACTAGACTCCAAGTACTACATTTTATGATTATTAACTTTTTTGAAGATTCCATTTCTAAGTGCTTCAAATTTTAAGGTCAAATGTGTCAAATTCTGAAAATCAGGAAAAACACTTCCACTTTTTGGCCAAAAAGTGGACTCAACTTCTTGCCAACACCCCTAAGTCAACATATCCCTGCAAGAAGAAAATAGGGTTCTTCTTGTCTTCCAAACTATAATTAAGTGTACCTCAAAATTATCTCAAAATATGCTTATTTGCAACTCAATGACATTGCTTTGGCTCCTGCATAAATTTGGAAAGATAGCTAACAACAAAGAATAAATATGTTCTAGTATAAGTCAAGTAAATGAGACTCACAACAAGTTGATGGTAGAGAGTTGCATGTACTTGAGGTGAATCCTAGAATTGCGATAGTTGCAAACCTTTTCTCCATTGGAGTAGACATAGGTTTACCAATGAAGCCTTTTAGCTGGGTCATGTATACTTCTTATAAATCACCATTAAGAAAAGCACTATTGGCATGTCCATATTCTAATGAAGCTTCCAAATTTTTTGTGTTGCTAGTGCATAAATAACTCTAATTGTTTTGAGATTTGTAGTGGGTGCAAAGGTATCCTCATAATCAACACCCTCCCACTGAGAATATCCCTTTGCAATAAGTGACACTTTATATTTGTCGATGGATCCATCTACCTTGTATTTTTTCTAAAAACCCATTTACAGTGTATGGGCTTCTTTATTGTAGGTAGATTGGCAAGTGCCCATGTTTGATTTCTATCAGAGGATTATACTCAACATCCATGGCCTTCTTCCATTGTCCTTGACTAAGAGCCTCTTAAATTGTATTGATTCTAGTACTATCATTAATTGAACTCAACAACAAGATTCAACTCATTTCTCACCTGTCTTCTTTTTCTAACTCTTGATGATAGATTTGGAAGAGAATATAGATGGGAGTTGTTAATGGAATTTTAGACCCATTTCGGACATTGATGTTGTTGATGTGAAGAATAATATTCCAAAGGGAAAAGTTCATCTTCTTTTTGAGTAGAATATTCATTCTCATTATCTTATTATGAGAGAAATCTATGAGAGGTGGTTGTATCTTCCTTATGTGTCAAGAAGTCAAATGATGACTCATCACATACCATGTCTCAACTCTCATAAATATTTTACATCTTAGGATCCATGAGATGATAATATTTTGAAGTTATATTGTACACCCCATAAAGATACATTGGAGTATCTTGAAATCAATTTATTCTTCCTCTTTCTAAATGAGACATGCACATATGTAGTCTAGCCAAATTCTCTAATATGAGATAGTGAAGGCTTAAAACCACTCCATACCTCTTGTGGTGTCTTATCTTGTAATATATTTATAGGAGCCTTATTGAGAAGATAAACAGTTGTCTAAACTTCTTCTACCCAAAATCGATCCTCAAACCAAGCTAAGGAAAGCATGCACCAAGCCAAATCCATGATAGTCTGATTGTGACGCAGCTCTACAATTCTATTTTGTTGTGGTGTATAGGGGTCAGTCAAATTTTATTTGATGCCATGAAACTTTAAGAATGCCAAGAACTCCCTTGACATGAACTCCCCCTTTGATCTAAGTAGAGGAGAAGAAGAGACTGGCCTATCTCTCATACAACTCACTAGTAGAAGTCTTGAAATAGAGAAAAGGATTCACTCTTTTTCATAAGAAAGAACACCCAAGTTTTACATAAGAAATCACCCATTAACAACTAAAATTATTTGCAACCTTGAAAGTAATTAGGAAAAGGTCCACATAGATTTGTATGCACAACCTCAAGATGATCCTTAGCATGGAAGGAACTCGACTCGAATGGGTCTCGATGTTGTTTGTTTGCAAGACATCGAGGACATAGAGGCAAGAAATGAAAAAGATGAAAAAGTACACTTATATATCCTTAGAGTTGAGCTGATAGAGAGAGGCAGTTGAAAGGTGCCTGTATCGATAATACTAGAGAACATTGATTCATCTATAGGGGCAGATAAAGCAACTATATAGGATGAAATTGCATCTAGTGCAAATAAATAATCCTTCATAAAATCTCTAGCAAGTAGCATATTGTATATAAAGATAAATCCATCCTTGACCTAAAACTTCACCTTATGCTTATGATTCAAAAGTTGACTAACAGACAAGAGATTTAATGTTAAACCTGAAACGCAAATCACCTTTGTGAGAGTACATATTCTTGTCAAACAATGAAGTGGAGAGGATCCTTATTTGAGATGCTAATTTGGAAATCTTTCATTTCCATAATTTATGACATGAATTTATTTAATTTGTACCAAAAATGGTAGGACAAAGATTCTTTTAAGGGATTTTAATACTCAAAGAGTAACCGTAAATTTTATTTTAGTAAGCAAGATGGTTTATGCAGGTATTAATGCAGTACTTAATAAGAACAATTACAAAATTTTGAGAGGATATTTTATATTCAAAATTATGGTTAAAAATGGAAATTTTTAATAGTCCATAAAATAAAAAATGTTACCCAATAGTGGTGAGGTCGAATTGGCATGTTGTGGCATGAAAGTCTAGTTCAAATTGGTAGGAAATATCTTCATAACTTTAAATTGAAGTCTATAGTAGGAGGACACTTGAAGATTGATCTCTTGAATTCAATTTTCCTAAACATTGTGTTTATGAAAAGCATAATAGAGAAATTTTCTTCTGTATGTTCTAGATTTGATGATATTTTAGATTTGGTGCATGGTAATGTGTTTAGTCATATAGATGTCAATGTCTAGTCTATTAAACAAGAAAAAATAAAGTATGTAAATCATTAATCTTTTATGGAGTTTGACTCACAAAATTTAAAGAGATAGGTTTTATTGAGCAAGAATCCAATTAATGATAAACATATCTAATTGCTTATACCCTTCTACCAAAAAAAACTAATATGTTTAAATTGTCTCTTACAAGGTAATTTTTTTATTTTGATATCAAATCTATATTTTTATTGTTATCAAGCATCTAGAAAACATATCATATGCTTTTCTTCATCTTGGAATTACATGTAAGACACCTTGAACTTTAGATTTATTACTTTTTTCAATAAGATGAATAACATGTTTACTTTTATTTCTATAGAATAATTGGATACATGTTTTACTTATTATGATATGTGCTTTAAAACTATGAGAACTTGTCTTTCATCGTAGAAATTTACTTTGTGCGGCTTGATTCAATCAACAAAATTTATTTACTTGTAATTCTTTATCTTTTTTAGAGTACTATTTGTAAATAATAAATTTTGAGTCCAAAAAGATCTTAAAAATAAATATTATGAATTGAGAGACTCAATGAAATCATACAAACCTTAAATTGAAGAATGATCATATTGCTCACTATTATGTCCTTTCTTAACATACAAGAATTGGTTATTGATTTGCATTATTCATGTTACAAAATCATTAATTTTTCATCTTATGCATCTTCAAAATGTAAGTAACTTCCTCATTAGGAACATAATCTAATGTTTCTTTCTTACCTATTACACATCTTTTAATTTTATATAAGATTTATAAACATAATTTAAATATTGAATTTGTTTCAACACATTTTAATCAACTAAGAGTGTGATTGACATTAGTTGCTATTAGATTTCTTCATTCTATCTCCTATATATCAACAATAAGGTTTAACATTTTTTTAGCATCATTCACATTCAAAAGATCTCAAAACATACATATTTGTTCAACATTGAACATGAGAATTTCCTTTTAATTAATATTTAATCCTAAATAATTTATTTTTTTAACAATTATTTATCTATAAATATTAAGTTAGTGTTATATTTTTAAACTCTTCCAATTTTATAAATTTTAAACTTTGTAAATGCTTAATAAAAAACACATTAATTTAAATAAGTGAAAAATACTTTTATGAAAAGAAAAAAGAAAAAAAAAATAAATTTGAAATAATACAATTCTAAAAATTATTTTCTTTAATTACCACCTTATAACTTGAAATGTTTCTCTTATTATATGAATAGCGATGTGGATCAATGACAAGAATGAAAATTTATGCTTATTTTTTATAAAAGAACCTATATTATAAATGTTGATTTAGGTGTTCTTTTATAATTTACATCTCTACAATCTTTTAGACTTTATCTTTAAAAAATATAAATTGTATTGTTATTTTAATTTAAAATCTTTATTAATCATTCAATCTATTCACAATTGGATGGCAGAAATGAACACAACAAATGTTTGATGCTATGGAGAGGGAGTATTTTGAAATGAATTCATGTAAAAAAAAATTCAAATTCAGAGAGCCATATTTGTTTGGGATGACTTCCACACAACTGATACCATCAAATGCATTATTATTATTGATACATTCTTGTTTAACAACTCTGAATCCTCTCAACTAATCTCAGATCTCCATCGTAAACAAGAAATTTGTGAGACATACATATGTAATGTAAATTAAAAGGATGGATAATAGTGACCATGTAATTATATTTAAAAATGTAAAGGAATTCCAAACAATAACACAGTGTGTTGAGAGTGCTGAAAGGAATCTATATAACAATATACTTTTTTTCTGAATTTGACTTTGAATATAATTGGATGGTTTGTTATTCGAATGATTGCTAATGTCTTACTGCACATTAATGAAGGTAAGAAATAGAAGATAAAATGGAGGAAAGTGATTAAGGGGAAGTAGCAAGTTGCATCTTATCTTATTACATGTATACCAACATGGGTATAGGAAAGATAAATCCTTGCTTACGTTTTCTTGTGGAGACTCGCTGTTCGAATGCTCTAAATATCTGAACCAGTCTTATGGCTATAAGCAAGAGAAATCCTTGCATATGTCATTAGTTTCTGCATATAATATATGCAGAGTAGATTATCAAGGTAAAAAAATTACACAAGAAAATGCATTTGATATGATATTACAGAGGTATATCATGCTCAATACACGCCCTCCACAGTCAAACGTTTGCAATACGATGATGATTGTGGTTTTGAATGCCTGATTTTCTCTGTTGATGATTGTGGGGCAACCAAGTAATAACATGGAAGCAACTTCACTTTCATCGGCCATTTGTGTCTCCATACTTGTTAAAACATTGAATTGCTTGTTTTCAACTAGAGGGCGTTTCTAACACTGCAACAGATAAAAAAACATGTAATATCAATATCACAGATGATGATTAGATCATTTGACTTACCGTGAAGGAACTACAGAATCCAATATTATCGAATGGGTTGCCTTCTCCATCTAGCAAAGATGTTGATATCGTCAAGATGATATTGCTGGATTATGTTGATGAGCGAAGAAATGGCGTTTCTCGCACACGACAAAACAGGTAGTTCTCTAAATCCGCTTGTAAAAATACCATTTTTTCAAGCTTGGTCTGTTCACTGGAGTCAAATGCGCGGGCAGATGTAATAACTCCTTGCCGGCGGGAGATGCAGATTTAAAATCTAAATTCAAATTTAACTGTTGACAGTCACCGTCACCGTGAAGGGTCCAAGGAGTGTTACGGAAAACAAAACGGAAACAGACGGTTTGAGTGGGCCCACACCAGCCACACTAAGCGGTCAAAGCTTAGTGTGTGATGGTTAAGCCTGGCCTTAAAATGGTCAACAATGCCCTCATAGCCCGAGGAGTAGAAAAAACACCTCTGAACAACCTGTTTGGATCTAGACTACACCAAATGGCACTCTTCCCTCATCCTTTAGTCTTAAAAGTGATCATGTACTTGCACACAAATGACGTGTGTCATTCTTGGATATCCAGCTCAAGATATGGATATCTTAGACCTGCGATAGGAGAGTGTAGCACAGCGACCATGGCAGTATCACGCCAGCTTAAGATGACCACATAGCCTAATTTTCCTAGGATCTAGACAAGGAAACTTCCGCGAGGGCCTATCAACCATCGAACACAAGATATAAAGGACTCCGAGTTTTGTGGTCAAGATCATAAGGAAGGGGTCGCATTCGTACTGGTCCTATCCAATCACACAATGGGAATTACTAGCAATATTCTTCAGGGCGGTTATGATCTGTGTCACCTTTACAGATGGCTATGGTGCGGGGTCGTAACCTTATTCCAATACCTCACCACTTTGGTGCCTCCGCACTTAGCGTAATCCGCTAGTTGTTTTGAGTTTTCAGGTCCGATGGGAGATGCTCTAACTAGCTTTTATGCTAGCACGCAAGGACAACTGTTGGGGCATTACTTGATTATGGAAAAAACCTAACTTGGTTGGAATAAGTTCCGCAGGTGGGAGATAAAGGGTGGGACTGCACTCGTGGCGCTAGTGCACAAAAATGATGCGGGTGCGGCATGACAACTTTGTATTCGTGCTAACACTTGGGCTTTTGAACACAACAAGAGTAGCATTTTTGTGTAAGGCCCTAGTGCTTGATGAAGCCCTGCACACTGAGAAAAACATTAATTACTTAAAATAGAGCATCCTATATGGGGTGGGATTCATTGTTAGCCAGACATTCCAGCTAGCAAGATTTGATTTTCACAATTGGAGTGTCCCCGCAGCTAAATTGCACGCCATATTGGCTAGTGTATCTGCTACTTTGTTTCCCGCTCTGTAACAATGCATGAGTTGGTTAGAGTTGAAAAATTATAGCTCTTTAAGTCATTGTTTTATAATGGTGTTTAACAACCAACTAATCATATTTTCCTGCGTTCATGCATTAATCATAATAAAAAAGTCCTCATCAATCCAAATGTGTTTGATGCCTAATGACTTTGCCAATTTTAGGCCTACAAGTAGTGCTTGTGCTTCAGCCTTATTATTTATGCTATCTAGAAGTTTTATTTCCAAAGAGCTAATAATGCTACCCGTATGGTTCCTCAGTACACAACTAGCTCCAAAAGCTCTTGGATTCCCTCGTGAGGCCCCATCAAAGTTAAATATTACCATTCCCATTGGAGGGGGGACCATATGATAGAGTTGCAATTAGGCTTTACTTTTGGTACCCATGTGCCTGGGTTAGGGGGTTGAATCAATTCCCATTGGGGAGATAACTTTTCATCCTAGTTTGAAAAGATTTTAGCTATGCTATTTGATTTATGTACATTGGATATTGCTAGTTCAAAGATTAGCCTTTCAATTTTACATATTACTTCTTCCATTGAATGGTGCTCCTTTCTGAATATCCCATTATTTCTATCCCACCATATGCTCCATATTACAATTAAGGGGCTTACTACCCAAATTGAGGAGAATAAAGTATTTGTACAATAGTAGCCATGCATAAAACACTAACTGCAATGATTCTTGGAGGGGTGAGGCCCAATCTAACTTCTTTTGGATTGATGTCCAACACTGATTCAAAAATGTGCACATTACTAAGATATGGTCTATGTTTTCCTTCTATTGACCATATTTCACCAACCTCTCACAAGTTACAAGTATGAATTTGGTTTTTTTCCAACCAAGCAAACGAGCCTTCTTTTGGAAGGACTGTAAAGATCCACCATAAATTGTGGGACCAATTTACTACAGCAATGCCTTTTTGTATGATTGATGAGTAGCTTAGGCTGACTTTGTAATCACTTTACTTGGAAGGGGCCCAAATGAGACTATCAGGAATCATGGAAAGGAAGATTTGACACTGTCGAAAGAGGGATGACAAGAGGAACTTTTGATTTTCAGGGAAGTTACAACCATCACAAAGTTTCCATTTGATATTTGTAAGGAGGTTATCTTTGATCGTAATATAGTCTTTTACTTTTGAGCCCCAATGTTGTTTTAAGTATATTCTCACTTCCTCTAGTCCTTCTATTTTGGATAGTGGTGGGAAGCCATTCCAAGAGTCCTCCCATAACATAGCTTTTTATCCATTATTTATGGACCAGGTTAAATGTAGGGTAATAACTTCTCTACAAGCTATGATGAAGTTCCACATTTTGGATCCCTTAGAGGGATTTGACATTGTGAAAATGTGTTTTGGGATTGCAGAGTCCATGTATTTTTTTTACATGATTCTTGCTTTACATAGTTGGGGATAGCTGAAAGGACTACTTTGGTTCGTGTGAAATTCCCTGCCATTGTTAGACATCTACCTTTTCATTATGCAATTCTATTATGTATTTGAGACAAAATTGTATTCCAAAATTCAGGCTTGTTTGGTCCTAAAAAGAATAGGATCCCCAAATATTGGCTTGGTAGTTCTTCTTGTTTGAAATTAAGAATTGATAAGATACGTGCAAACACCATTAGAGAGGTGTTTTGGAATAATATTCTTGATATTTTATCATTGATTTTTTGGCCTAATACCTTGCAATAATATTCTAATACTTTTTAATGCCTCTTGCTTCTTGAACATTAGACTTAGCAAAAAGAGGTGTATCATTTGCAAACAACAAATGAGCCATGTTGATGTTTGAGTTTGGGATAACTATACCTTGTCATAAACCTTGTGTGCACGCACTTGATATTTCCCCAACTCAATGAATTTTTCATTAGGATGAAAAGGAAGGGCGATAGTGGATCGCCTTGTTTGATACCTTGCATGGAATTAAAGAAACATGTTGGGACGTCGTTTATCAAAATGGAAAACTTAGACTATGATATTAAAGAGTTAACCTAGCGATACCATTTGTGGGAAAACCCTAGTTTATGGATCACTTTTTGGAGGAAGTCCTCGTTTAGCCTATCATAGGCTTTCAACATATCAAGTTTGATAATCATAGATGAAATTATATTTGGATTTATGGAATGCAAAGTTTCATGGGATATTAGGACCTTCTATCATGGTATCCTTTCCTGGGACAAAGCCTCCTTTCTTGTTCATGATTATTCTTGGGTTGATCTTGGCTAATTTCTTGGAAATGGCTTTGGTGAAGATTTTGTATATGGTATTACACAAATATATGGGCCTAAAGTTAGCAAAGGTAGATGGATTATATTTTTTTGGATTAGCGCTATAAAGGTATTGTTCAATTCTTTTAAGATCTTACCATTTCTCCTTGATTCCTCTAATGACAACAAAATATATTTCCCCATGAATTCCCAGCCCTTTTGGAAGAAAATGGTAGTAAACCCATCTGGCCCTAGAGCTTTGTCTGGTGGCCCATAGAGAAGACCACTTCTTCTAGCGTGAATGGTTTTAACAAGAGTTTATTTTCTTCCTCATAAATTAGTGTTAGAATGTGTTGGATAAAATTATCTATTGTAGTGCTTCTAGCTTGGGTTATTTGTTGATCTGATATACTAAGTAGACTTGAGAAAAAATAGACTACTTCTTCACCGATTAATTTCTCTTGTTTCAAATTGTTGCCTGAGGGAGAGGTGATATTGAATATAGTATTCATTTGCTATCTAATTTTGAAGAAATATGAAAAAAATTAGTGTTTTTATCCCCATCTTTGAGCTAAGTTTCTCTGTATTTTCGTCTCCAATATATCTCTTCTCTTGATAAGATCTCTTCTAGTTCTAGTTCTAGTTTTTTACAGGCTAAAGGAGATGTGATTCATTCCACGTTGTATGATTTGAACATTGATCTCATCAAGTTGATCCTAAAGGGATATTTTTTGTGAGAAGATGTTTTTGAAGTGTTGCTTGTTTTATATATATTTTCTTCTTTGCTAGCTAGAACATTCTAGAACTGGAGATAAAGGGTGCATTTCCCCACAAACGCTTGAGTTGAGGTAGGAAATGGGGATATCTAAACCACATTTTTTGAAACTTGAAAGATGATATTGGGTGGGGTGTTTGTGAAGCTAGGGCCAGTTGTATGGGAAAGTGAGTTGAGCATGTGAATGAGAGGATAGATGATTCCAAAGGGTCTATTTCTATAGCCCGATCTATAGAGATTAGAAATCTATCCAATTGTTCTACAATCAAACAAAAATATTTATACCTATTTGTCCATGTGAATGTTCCATTTTCGGGAGGGAAATCTATTAGGGAATTTTCTGATGTGAAGACTTTAAAGTCTTCCACAACTTTTGAGTGGGGGATTATGCCCCCCTTTTTTTGTGATGTAAGATTGCATTAAAGTCCCCTGCCAATTTATTATTTTCTCCTCTTCTAGGTTTGATAAGACTTCGCATAAAGAACCCCAGAGGAAATTTTTCCCAACTGTTGATGTAGGTGCACATAAACATTAATAATCCAAAAACTTAGGTCAAAAGATGTTATCTTCATGAGCATCCAATGCTACATTGAGAATATTAGTTCCACTTGAGTATTTTTGATGTTCCACAACACTACTAAGTCCCCTGAAGCACCTTGTGCTGGAGAATGTATAAATTTCCATTTTTTCGATTTACTAAATACTACTTGTGCTTGATCATTAGTGAATTTTGATTCTTGAATCATAACAATGTTTCCAAGTTACTAGAGTTAAGTTGACACTTTATCAAGCATCTTTTATTAGGGGCATTCAAGACCCTAACATTCAAGGATAGCACTCTCATTGATCTCAAGGAGAGAAATAGACCCTCCTCAGTCTAATGTTGTTTTCCAATATGGCTTGGATACTAGCGACTATTTCATCCTAGGTTTTCTTTCTTTTGGGGGGACTACCTCTAGTTAGGGGTGTTGTAGTTGGCATCTGAGAGACTGTTCTCTTGATATGTGAAATTTATAAGGTTTGAAAAAAAATGTATTTTGTGTTCCAATTACATGCTTCCTCTACCAATTCATCAAATAGTTTAGATCATTCTTGCAAAAGAAGGTGATTTACCATCTCTGAAATTTTTGTTATTGTCATGATCTCTTGGCCTTCTTCAAAACTTACTTCATTTTTCGTAGGCATGAATTTTCCATCAATAGAACCTCCTAAGGGTGACTAGGGCTGATGAGGGGTGTTAATAGGATCATTCTCTACTAGGGAGTGAGGCTCATTTTTCTCATGAGAAGGGGGTTTGGTTGGTTCTAGCACTACTGGACCAGTTGGTATGTTCCATTTGGGAGAGTAGTCCCCAAATAAATTTCTATATCAAGATCCAAAATCTTGATAAAACTACTACAACAACCATTTCTTAAGGGGGTTGTTCTGCATCATAATGTGTGACCTACACCTCCAGTATGTCTTCACTTGAAGTGGGAGATATTGGACAGATACTGCATGTAGGAGATTGATTGTGTTTGTTTTTCCATTGCCCCTTTTTGGCAGGGGAAGTGTTACTTACAGGAACTTCCTTATCCCTTTCTAAAAAGAGTGGGAAGGTTTTTTGAGCTAAACCAGGGGCCACAAAGGAGGAGCATTTCCTCTTTGTAGGACCTAGTTTTGAATATAAGAAGAAGCCTCTAGTGAGGAAGGGAAAAAGTTCCCTATGTGTGCTTGACTTACCATATGGTTTAAAATTTTTATCCTAAGGTGGTGCTATTATTGAAATCCTAAGCTCTTTTTAGGGAAAGGGAAGAGAGATAGTAGGTGTGTGATGTTGCTACGAAATTTGGTTTGATGTCAGGGAAAAATAAAGTAAGGTTGGGTTCTACCCTAGACCTTTCTCTGTAAGAGGAACAAGAGCTAGATGACTAGAGGGTAAGTGCACCAAGTTGTGACACAAAAGTGGCTCTTAAGATGCCACTTTCTTTCTAAAATAAAAAAAAATTGATGTTCATGAGAAAATGTAGTTAAACTTAAAATTTGAAGATGCAACAAGAACAGGAGTTGTACTGCTCTGAATCTACTTTCTAAGCCTTTTTTTTTTAAATAATGAAGATTGAGGGTTTGTAAAAGGGGGGCCACCAAAAGTGGTCCTATTTTTATCCAAAAAATAGCATAACATTTGTTGTGGCCTCCCTAAAAATTTAACTTTTTCTTAGAATTTCAAAAATTCGAACAATGAGAAATTGGCTAACACCATGTAGTTTATCCTAATTTTTTGAGCTAATTTTTTAATAAATATATAATATATTATGAATTTTTGAAGTGAACACATCCTAAAAAGTTGAAATTTGAGCATGGGGGAAAACTACTCGATTTTTTTTTTTCATTACATGTAGAATGTAGTCTAGTTTATAAAAATGTAATCTTTTTCAAAATGAGATGAATGAGTAAAAATCTATACCAAAACTAGCACATGTTGGTTATTGACAAAAATCAGAGGCACTAACAAGAGAAGTTATAGATGAAAACCTTAACATAATAAAAATTTAAAAAAAAATATATGGTTATATAGGTAAGAGAGAGTATAATGTCATCACAATTTTTTAAAAAATTGTATTGAAAGATGTGCAAAATTGACAGTTAGCATGGCCAAAAAAGTGTGAAAGTTTTCTACACTTTTCACAAAATAATGTCCTTGGCATGAATTAGTCATCCAAGAAAAAATGTAACCCTTTGGGTTGGTATTTCCCAATGCAACTTATTTGGCGAGCACCAAATTTGGCGCTAGCCAAACGAAGTGCATCATTTGGCAACATATGGATAGGTAGAGTAGTAGTTCTTGAGCTCAAGGGAGAGAGTTAGATAAAGAGATGGATATAGTGTGAGAGAGAGGTCTAGAGTATAAGTGATAAATAATGAGTGAGATAGAGAGAGAGAGAGAGAAAGATGATACAACTTGTTGATTAATGAAATTTGACCTCCTAATTACAAAAAATTGACATGCTGATTACTAAAATTTGACTAAGTCTAAACAATTATAAGATCTTCCAAAAAATAGAATTTGCATTACAACTCCAAGAGATTTGAAACCACTCTCAAATATGGGTATGTGCAGGATCATCATGGAAAAAGCAGGCCCTTAAGTGGCAAAAAAATTAGAAAAATCAGAGTTAGACAACTTGATGTAAAAATTTGAATAAGTTATCTATATTATTTCAAAAATATGTAAGAATAGAATTTGTAGAAAATTGAATGTAGTTTCTAAACTATGAGGTTTATTTTTATTTTTAAATTATTTGGTGAAAAATTGAAATTTCAATGCAGTGTACTTAAATTTCAAGGAAAAAATAAGAAATAGGTGTCTGACCACCCTAACCACAATAAAATGATAATATTTTTTATAATATTTTAGATATAAGTAGAGGACTCATGTCCTAATGTGATGCATATTTTTTGTAATTTTTCCAAGTAAATAATTAATTATGAATTTTTTATTACAACTTTTAAAAAATATAAAAACTCATATGTATGACCACCTTAACTTGGTCAAAACTTCATGAAATTCAATTTTTGTTTTTTTAATCCTATAGAATACGAATCATAGAATGTGATGCATGTTTTGGATTCAAAAAATGTGTTACCGTTTGAAAGATATAGATGTTTTTCAATCAACCTATCAATTAGAACTTTAGTCGTAATTCAAATAGAAAATGAATAATAATTATTTACTAAATTCAAAGTAAAGCATAATTTATTTTGGTGGAAATCTAAGAATCTCCTTTAAAAACCCTTTTCGTTTCATCAATTTTGGGTTAAAAAAAGTCATCCACATACCCTACACATACCCATCATATCGCCACTTTTTGGCCCATCATTATCCTGCACATACCCATATCTTGAAACTATATACATGAAATATAACTTAAATTATAAGAAAGTAAATGTCCATGTGTATATATTTTTCCTAGCAGAGAAAGAAACAAATACAGAGCAAAAAAATGCATTCCAAAAAGTCATTCTTCATATTTGGTGAGATCCAAATTTGGCACTCACCAAATGAGTTACATTTTGAAATATTGAACCTTAGGCTCGATCATCCAAGCCATTCGGTGAGAACAAAATTTGGCACTCACCAAATGGTCAATTTAGGTAGAAAAACAAAAGTGGTATCTTTTTTGTGTCACAGATTGGTGCACATACCCTATAAGGGAATTGTGATGAATGGTGTTCTGAGGAATAGCATGTGTATTAGAAGATAGCTATAATTTCTAGCACAAGCTATTGTTTTTAGGGCACACGCTTGGAGTGAATGACCAAGATTTTAGGGAAAGGTTTTTTAGCATTTAGGAGGACGCAAATCCTAGTCAGCTTGTGGGAATATTTTACAAATTCCAAATCAATTTTCTAGAAGATTCCAATGGAGTTGCCTATGACTTCTAGAATTTGGGGTTCCATGTATTCAAGAGGGAGGTTATGTAGCTAGATCTAGAATGGATTGTATTGGATAGAGGTTGAGCTAGGGTTAAAATGATGAGTCCAAGGTTGAAGGTATAGGTCATGCCCATTTAAAAAGTAGAATTTTTCTTTTAGGTCTTTATCACAATTTTTAAAAAAGAATGCAAAATAACCGCTTCCCTAAAGAATATAAAAAAATTTGAGACGTCCAACTAATGTTTGTGGGCTCATGATTCTAAAGTATTAATGGGAGGGATGCAGTTGAAAATATTACCTATAAGTGTGCGACTTTTAAGGATAGACATGGAAGGAAGTAGCAATTCTTCAAAGATGTTCACTTTATATTCTGATTAAGAAGATGAATATAGAAGTGCATCCTTATGATGATATTTCAGGAACCATGTTGTTTTGGGGAACTCGCTACTCTATTGATGAGGTAGGAAGCTTGTAGTATGATCGTGGGTTTTATTTTTTCACTTTTTTCTAGGCTTTGACCAAAGGTTTTAGATCCCAATGATATGGTGTTGGGGAAAGTGGAAATAATATTTTGTCACCCCTAGTGATAGGAAGCTGGAGTAGCAAAGAATTGGTGTGTTAGGGGGCATGTGAGAAATGTAGGGGAGGCCCACTATGCCATGGGAAAACTACAAACATTCCATGAGTGGGTTTTGGATTACTCTCTCTCGAAGGATAATGCAGATCACTGCCACGAATTCCCCCTTTGAAAGGCCATTATGGATCTTTATGTCTTGATTTATGAGCATATTTCAATTCCTTCCAAGCCCAAGGAGGTCCTTGTGACCCTAGAAGTAGGGAGATCCTTGTGACCCTATAAGTGGGGAGGTCCTTGTGACCCTAGAAGTAGGGAGGTCCTTGTGATCCTAGAAGTAAGGAGATCCATGATGTCTTATATTAAAATTTATTATTATATGTACACTACTCTTGTATTTTTGTCAATAGCTCAGAGCAATGTGGACCATGTGTAAATATACCATCTTTATCATCCATCTATATTCCATTCTTATACTTTTTCAACATAGATGAGTACAGACCACACACAAATCTATTAGCTTGATCATTATCATTCCTACAATTTGAGAAAAGAAGAAACATTATTTTTTAAATGAAAAATTCCTAGTCATGATATCATGGTTTTCTAATATGTGCACCTAGGGATGTTGTGTGTGCAACATCATTGAGGAATACCACCCAGAAGTAGGGAGATAGAGGATAAATGGAGGAGACAATGCTAACTTAGAGAGACTTGGTGAAAGTGACCAAGAACTTCAGTGATTCATGTGTGATCAATAAAGGAAGCTTTAGATTTGTGTATAGAGTGTATCTCTAGCTCAGGGATGACAATATCGTAGCCCTATTTGTGAAATGATTAAGGGACCAAAGACCCTGATTGGACAAATAATTTTGGAAAAAATGTAAACATGTTGAAAAGTAATCCCAAATTCCCTCATTTACTCCACCATAGACAACTTTTTATTATTCTTTCCCCAACATATCTTAAAAATCTACTCACATGTGTGAAGTTTCATTTCTCTAGCTAAGTCCATTTAAACAAAAAAAATTGAATCTTGAATGCAAGACAAATTTAAATGTCAATTTTTTTGAGATAAATTTTTCTCATACCATAATTAAGTGAAATTAAATTATTTTTTATTTTCCCTCCTTCCTAGGGATATACATAGCTTTTAGGTAGTCATTTTGTAGATAGATGAATAAGATGTAAAGGCAAAGCAACCAGTGATGCAACAACAACTAGAACAACTAGACAATAGGGGAGTCCATTCTACTTTATTTTTTGAATGTATAAGAAAGAGTAGCAGCTCTTTATATGTTTTGTGATAACTATTTATGTATGTTTTTAATGATATACAAAATAGAGAAATCATTTTTTTCTTTGCAATTTATTTCTATTTCCTCTATGATCTATTTTATTTCCTCTCCCTCTTCCTTCACATGGTATTAGATCCTAAGGTTCTTATAACTAAAGTTTTTCAAGAAATATCTTCAAGGAGTTAAGGTTTTCTCGACACAAACATTTACAATCAATAGTGGAAGCTCCAAGCACAAGTTTGAAAAACCCAAAAATTCCTTAATTCAATGGGAAGAATTATGACTACTAGTCAACCATAATGAAGGCATTATTCCTCTTTCGAGACATTTAAGATCTTGCTGAAAATGGTTACCCAAAACCAGTAGTTGCAACAACTTATAATGCACTAACACAAACAAAGAAGGATTTACTAAGGGACAATAAAAATAAGGATTTCAAATCTCTCTTTTATATTTTCCAAGCAATGCATGAGAGCATCTTTCCAAGAGTTGCAACAGTAAAAAAATCAAAACAAGAATGGGATATTCTACAAACAACATACCAGGGAATGGCCAAGGTGAAGACAAAATAATTGTAAATGTTGAGAAGAGACTTTGAAATAATATTTATGAGAGTTTGAATTAGTAGATTCAATTTTTACACAAATTATTGGATTGGTTAATCAAAATAGGTCTCATGGTGAGACACCTGAAGAAAGAAAAGTGTTTGAAAATATTTTGAGAAGCTTACCTGCAAGATTTGAGTCTATAGTTGTAGCCATAGAAGAGACAAAGAATCTCTCACTATTGAACACACATTGGAATACTGAGAGGGAGGTGAATAAATATTCTATCAAATCTCAAACCCTCTAAAGAAAATTGAATCTTAAAATTTACAACACAAACATAAACATGAAATATGAACACTGTCGGTCTCCTACAATGATTTAACAACTAAGCCCTTATGACTGTGATTTAGAGATTTGACATCTAACTTAAATAGCTATCTTAATCATCACGAAGGTGAATTTAACTTGTCAACCCAAGGATGTGAACTCTAAATGGGTTAGCACAGTATGTGCACTAAGAATCCAAAGTAGCCATATTCATCCTACAGCTAAGAAAGTAAATTTCTTGGAAGGAAATAACATAAGTGTTGAGCATCAACCAACAACTATACTAAGCTGAAATGTATGGAAGAAATGAAAATATGAGCGAACAAATAGGAAACTACTCTATCTGCTTTGGTTACAGGAACAGTCACAGAATGGAATTCTAGTGGCTGTAGGAACAGACAGTGCCAGATTCTTAACTAATTACTGAACAAAAAATAATAACTAAACTAAAGTAAACTAAACTAAAGGACAGAATGCTCACCAAGTGGCCCCCCTTGGGTGAGTATCCCTTAAAATAAATGTAAACTCAAATGCATGAACTTATAACTTCATTTTATTCATTGGAAAACATGAGTACAATCGAGCAACATGACTGTATTATTGAAAAACTAAGAATGCGAGTACATCATCAGACTAAGCAACCTCTTGAGAAGGAGCATCTGAGTCTTATTTATAGGAAAATAAACAACTAACTAATCACCTAGCAAGGTGGTCAACTCCAACAAATTAGGAGGACGCCACTTTAGGGAAAGCATAAAAAGTGGAGAGGCAGTTACACATGTGCAGAATCCGGTCAAGCATGTCTGCCTCAATGCAGATTTAGCACAATAATAACGCCTATATTCGCTCAACAAAAAATTAAGACCATTTACAAGGCGGTTACAACTTAGATTTGAATGAGGAATCTCCTACCGCCGACAGCCTTCCCTCCATTGACCTTTGAATAATTTCCTTGTTGATCGTTATGGTGAATGACCAGCTATCAGAATCTTCCTCCATCTCGCAAGCCTCTAACTATATTTGCATGACAATATTAGTACACACAACAATTGCATATCTGTAACTATCTTAAAGTGACATTCATTAATCCACATGTAAAATTAACATAGATAGTTCATATAGCATTCAATGTCATTTAAAGGTTACAAAAATAAGCTTATGCCCAATGTCTATGGTTTTGAGGAAATATCATAAAAATTTCAACATCCAAGCATCAAAATCTATGACAACTACAACAAATGGATAATAAACTCTATCAAAATTGACCCATAAACTGGACTCATCACTCCCCTGAACCTAAGGTTTTGTTGGTCCTCTAGTAGAGGAAGGATTATTCTTTTGCTTGGTCAATGCCCTGAAATTTGCAACTGCCAGTTGTCCTATATTAGTTCTTGTTGTGTGTGAATTAGGGTCCCAATAGAACCCTTGCTATTTGTCCAACCTACTCCATCTTTGTCTCTTTGCAGCTATATCATACTGGTAATACCAAAAATTTGGCATAGGCCACAATAGAATAGGTGGATGAAAAGTCAGTGGGTTTCCCTTCCTACTATCTTCGTCTGAAAGCTAAACTTCTCCTTCTTGCAACGCTGCTAAATCTCCAACGCCAGTGCCATCTGAATTTTACCTTTTTTTGGATTAAGATTATGACAAGAGCAATAAAGGCAGTAAAGGAGCAATAAATACAGGCTATGATCAAGAAAAATGGCAGCAATTGATGTCTTTTCACACATGCGAGCCGTCATCTCACTCATAATTCAAATTGGCTCAATTTAAACTTTCCTGACATGAACCAATATGGACAGACACATGGATATGGTATTCACACTTTCCCCCCCAACCTAAATTTTCACATGTGTCCTCACATGTGAGTTGGTAATGTTGATTTGACAGGGGTAGGGAATAATTACATGTTGTGGAGAACATCCATATTAATGTACAACAATTAAATGAATGTAATAAAAGACAATTAAGATATAACAAATTGATGCGCACGTACCTAAATTCTTGGAAGATTTGTTGTAAAGATTATGGAGAAAGTATCGGTCACTTTTAAGAAATGAGTTGAGAAATTAATGAAAGTGGAGTGGAATGAGGTGGAATGGAATGAAGTGAAATGATGGCAGCGTGATGGAAGAGAGAGAAAGGTGGAGATGGATGGGCGGATGAGTGAAGAAGTGGACCCCCACAAAAGTGGAAGTCTTTATTATAACAAGTTGCATACCTTAGTTAGCCAGAAGGAGGGACACTAGGTCTGCTTCCTTTGGTTGCAAGAAGTTCAGGGGTTGCATGCTGAGTGAATTGCTATAGGAATTCCTCCTTGGAAGTTGGCTTATGATACAATCTGAAGCAATGACTATTGACAAGCAGCTTAAATCTAACAGGGTCAATGGTAGTGAGTTGAACAACTCCATTGGAAAATACTTCAGCAACCTCATATGGTCCTATCCACCTTGTTTGCAATTTTCCTGCATTATCTTGATACCTTGAGTCGTAGAGTAGTACCCAGTCACATGGCTGGAATTTCTTGTCCTTTATGAATTTTTCATGCCACTTTATTCTTTGATTCTGCACTACCTCTATGTGATGCAAGGTTGCCTTCCTCATCTCATCTAAAGCATTCAATTGCATGATTTTTTCTCTTTGTGCCTCAGAGATATTCATCCCCAAGTCTACTGCAATTCTAAGAGTCTTATGCTCAAATTCAATGGGCATCATAGATGTCTTTCCATATAGCAATTCAAATAGAGTGAATCATGTAGTTGTTTTCCAGGTAGTTCTGTAGGCCCAAAAAGCTTCTGGTAGCATACTTGCCCAATCCTTTTTATGGATAGCCACTGTTTTGGTCAGAATGGTTTCAATTTCTCTGTTGATCACCTAAACCTAGCCATTGGCCTGAGGGTGATAAGGAGTAGACTTCTTGTTCCTTATGTTGTACTCATTGACCGTGTTGTAACAAGGGTTGAAGTGAATTGAGCCCCTTGATCAGTCACTATCTCTCTTGGAACCCCATACCATGTGAAAATATCCTCATAAAGAAATTTTGCAACCTTATTATCTCTTGCATGCTTCATGGCCTTAACTTCTACCCATTTGGTTACACACTACTTTATTTGACTACAAATTCTGACGAATGTTTGGTGACATATCGACAAAATATTGTCGACTTACTGACGCAACACTGATTTAAATTTCATTGCTGGAATTTCATCGCTTTAACGACTAATTTTTATACGTCAAAACCATGACCCAACATAGTCGGTCAGCGCCACAGAAAATGTTGGTAGTGTCTGTCGCAAAATCAACGTAACTTCGTCCATCTATCGACACAAAAAATCACAAAACATTGCAGAACGCCCATTTGAAATCATTGAAAAATCACCAAACATTCATCCATTTTCTGATGAGGTGGAGCAAACCGTCGTTTCCATTACCACGAAAACTACGTCGCATGTACAACAACCTCGTCGCAAATTTTTTTGGTTCGTCAGGCTATGTTCGTCAAAATTTTGACGAAACCCTACAATTTTTTAAAAAAAATTATTCATTCAAACATCTTCCCTCTCTAACACGGTTATATGTATGGGTTTTTTTCTTTGCATGAATAATTTGGCTGATGTATCTTTCGGTATAAGTCACTCTGACAAGTATTTGTCTTTCCTTGCATCCTTTATCAATGTAGCTTATTTGATGTAATCATATCAGAGAGACTTTGTTCTATCAGGCCCAAAGTTATTCATTACTTCCGATGGTGATACTCCCACCGATGAATTCCATCGACACAACTTTCACCGATGGTGCCTTATTTTATCCACTATTTCGGCATAACTTGAGATATGTTCTCTCCATTAAATGTTATCGGTGTAAGATGTGTCATCGGGCAGTCCATTTTATGTTGTTCCGATATCAATGTGTTCCTCTGATGAAATATATCGGTGTACCTCATGCCGAAATCTCTAGTGAGTCTATCTTTTACTTTCTTGAATAACCCATCGGTAGAACAAAAAGAATGTGTCCCCGATACGAGCCTTTTATCTTCATCAGAGTAGTATATGAGATCATAATTTTCACTTGTTAGGCTTCCAATGGCCGATGAGTATTTTTTCAGGGAAACTTTCATGATTTATGTCGATATGCATTTCCTATGGTGCTACATTCTCTATTTGTTCCTTTATAATCAAAATATACAGCCCAATTTCTTCTACCAATCGATATGAATGCAATGTACCTATGCTGATATTGTACAATGTGCTTCCTCGTTCACGTAGGCCATTCCTGCAATGTTTTTATCGGTGAAGCTTGCTAGTTGTTGTGTCGATATATTGTATCATGCCAATATAAACATAAAACATGATCGAGGTGACATAGATACTACTTGGCCGATACGTTATATCTCTTCAATTTGAAATGTGTGAACAATGGGTCTTGGATACATATAGTGAGCTTATAAGAACAATGGTAGAAGACCCAGCAATGAAGAC
>VDFB02216156.1:112800-127892 GCA_007258455.2 Sequoia sempervirens
TCACTAGGGGAATTTTATAAGGTTTCATAAAGTAAAAATGCCTGATTATAGGTCTTTAGGGGTCTTAAATCATGTCTTACAAGGCATAAATGGGTGATATGAAGGTCTTAGGCATTGGAAAATGAAAGGAGGTTGCCTTGTGTTGAGTGATTTTCAAAAAATTCTATGTGCACCAAAAGAAATAGGTGTTGGAATAGGTGCCTCAATCCTTACTGGCATATAACTCCTGAAGGGAAAAGTCGCTGTGACATTATTGATGTCTAGCTAACTAGCTGTTTTGAATCTTGTTGAAATGCCCTAGTCACTGTGACTTTGTTTTGGTCTTCCCAAATAGACCTATCGCTATGACTTGGAGACTCGGCAAGATCTCTCGCCGACTGTTGTTTCTCTCACCGATTGTTATTCACTCACAGCTATCGGGGAGACTTGGGTTGTCAGTATGTAGTCTTGCCGATATGAAATGTATTGCCAACACCAATAGCATATGGTCATCGAGGTAACACAAAGGTCTTGGGAAGACCTCTCAGCGACTATGTAAAGTCTTGCCGATGGGTATACACTTGGTGCCTTCGCGGTGACAAAAGACTTCGGTGTGAAGTCTTGGCGACTTGGAGAGTCTCGCTGATAGTCTTCAATATGACATATTTGCTCGGTGAAAGGTCTTGGCGAAGGTCAAATGTCTTACCGACTCAGTAAGACATGAGCGCTATGTGAAAGGTCTTGGCGAAGGTCAAAAGTCTTGCCGACTCGGTAAAACTTGGTATCTCGGTGAAAGGTCTCAGTGAAAGACAAAAGTCTTGCCGACTCGGTAAGACATGTTTGCTCGGAGTGAAGTCTTGGAAAAAGACGAATTTCTTGCTGACTGTCAGGTGCTTCGGTGAAACTTGAGGAGACTCGATGAAACCTCTTGGTGAACGGAAAAGTCTTTCCGATGACAAAGTTGAAATCGATGTGACTTGTGAGCATCGGTATGAGTCTTGTTGATGAGAAATCTCTTGCCGATAGGAATGTATTGGATGTCGGTGGTTTTGGTATGACTTGTGGCTTTTGTTATAACGTCTTGCCAATTGTTGGGACTTACGCCAATATCGATATGAAGCCATTGAGCATCGGTGAGACACTTCTTATGTCTCACCGACATGCGAACTCAGTTGAATGTTTCTTTTACCATTTGACTTTCCTATGTGGCATCTCGTGGACCAATCAGGGGAAGTGAAATTCAAATGGTTGGCGGTTAGATTTTTGCAACAGTTGCGACACTGGAGCTGAACTATATGCAAGGAAAAATCTGCAATAGGATGGAAACTTTCTACAATGGGTAATGGTGGATAAGGATGAACAAAGGACAAAAATCAAAATGTGGTAATATTTAAAGGATAGCATTCTGAGTTGAAAATAGATTGAGAATCAGAGAGAGAATTTCTGTACGAGATTGAACATTGAATGAAGCTATTGTGAACTGATACCAGAGAGTTGTATCTCTGCATTGTATGTAATTGTTTGTTACTGTAATACAAAGAGATTCAGCTTGGTGTGGTGGGTTTTTCCCAAAAAAAATTTCCCACATAAATCTATTGTTCATTGTCTTTGTGTATTATTTTTGTTTCTGTAAATCTTTCATGTGTATCTTAGTTGGATTGTAATCCAAAAATTAAAAGTATTGTCTTCTACTTCCCTGTGGTTTTGACATTAGGAAAGTTGCTTCCGCACCTCTGCTTTCCTTACAAGTGATATCAGAGCCTGGCCAGTTGTGTTATCCTTGTCAGAGGGTTGGGTTTTTTGTGTCAATTCTTTTTCAGTGGGAGTTTGGTAGAGGTCTGATAGTTTAATTACAAATTAAGATGGCGAGCACATCCAGGAAGATGGAAATAGAGAAATTCAATGGTAGTAATTTTGAGTTGTGGAAACTCAAAATGGAAAATCTATTAGTGGATCATGATCTATGGCTTGTTGTGTCTGGAACAATGCCTCAAGGCATGAAGCAAGAGGATTGGGATCTTGTAGATAGAAAGTCTAAGGGGCTGATAAGGCTCTATTTGGTAGACTCTGTTCTTCTGAATGTGCATGAAGAAAAGACTGCATCTTCCTTGTGGAAAAGACTAGCATCTATTTATCAGGGCAAGTCCTTGGTAAACAAATTTTTCTTGAGGAAGAAGTTTTACTCTTTGAGAATGCAAGAGGGAGGATCTATTGTTGATCATTTGAATGCATTCAACATGTTGATTGCTTAGTTAACATCTATTGGTGTGAAGATTGAAGATGAAGATTGTTGCATGCTACACTGCTATGTTCATTGCCAGATTCTTGGGATCATCTAGTGATGGCTATTGGGAGTACGACATCCACTTTCAAGATGGAATATTTTGTTGCTTCTTTGTTGTCAGAAGAGGTGAGAAAAAAATCTTCTGAGATGGCGAAAGAGGCTCTAGTTGTTAGAGGCAGATCGAAGGAGAGAGGCAAGAAGAAGGACGAGAAATCCAGATCAAAATCAGAAGGGAGATCAAAGTCTCCTTGCAAGAAGTCCAAGGTGAAATGTTGGAATTGTGAGCAACCTAGTCATGTCCGAAGGGATTGCAAGGAGGAGAAAAAGAAGAAGAAGAAGAAGACCTCTTCTAAAAATGATTCTTCTCAGAGTAATGCAAACGCCTTCATTGTAGCCTTGGCTATGCGGGCATCTAATGATGTCTGGCTGATTGATTCTGGAGCATCTTTCCACATGACATCTCATAGAGACTGGTTCACGAAATATGAAAACTATGATGGTGGAAAGGTGTACTTGGCAAGTGATTCATCTTTGGAAATTGTTGGCCGTGGAAGAGTCAGAATTCAATTCCTTGATGGAAGAGTGAAGGGAATCAATGATGTGATGCATATACTAGGTCTGGCTCTTAATTTACTTTCTATAAGTAAGCTAAATGATATTGGAGTGTATGTCATGTTCTCTGGAAATGGCTGCAAGATGACTAGAGGCTCTATGGTGCTAGCAAGGGGTGCTCGTATTGGTACCTTGTATAAGCTGGATGCACAAGCTATTCAATGCAATAGTGTCTCTGCAAAGTCACAGAAAGCTACTCATGGAGGAAAAGAGGGAAATTTTCCTGATGGTGTAAACTCCATGGAGGTTAAAATTCTAGTAGAAAATGCAATGCTCTAGCATCATAGGCTAGGCCACATTGGTGAGAAAGGTTTAAAAACCTTGAAAAATAAAAACCTGGTAGAAGGGCTTGAAGATTGTATCCTTGAGTTTGAATTTTGTGAACATTTCATATATGGTAAACAACACCATGTTTCATTTTATTCCAGTCCTCACAAATCTTATGGTTTGCTTGATTATATACATTCTGATGTGTTTGGTCCGGTGAATGTTTCTTCTTTATTTAAATCAAGATACTATGTATCGTTTATTGATGATTATTCAAGAAGAGCATTTGTATATTTTCTGAAAAGTAAATCAGAAGTGTTCAGTCGGTTTAAGGAATTTAAAAACCTTGTTGAAAATCAGACTGGTAGGAAAATAAAATGTTTAAGGACTGACAATGGCGGTGAGTTTTTTTTAGATGAATTTGAAAGGTACTGTACAGATCATGGGATTAAAAGACATAAGACTACACCTTACACTCCATAGCAAAATGGAGTTACTGAAAGGTTCAACAGGACGGTAATGGAAAGAGCATGAAGTATGTTGAGCAGTGCTAGCTTGGAGGAGAAGTTCTGGGTGCAGTCTCTACAACATGTTACTTGGTAAATCGTTCTCCTAACTCTACTATTGTTGAGAAGATGCCTTTGGAAGCATGGTCTGGAAAGAAGCCCTCTCTGAGACATATTTGTGTCTTTCGTTGTGAGGCATATGCTTATGTGCCATTTGAAAAAAGATCTAAGTTGGAAAACAAAGCTATAAAGTGTATTTTTATTGGCTATGGCGCTGGCATAAAAGGATACAAGCTTTGGAATCCTAAGACTGAGAAGGTTTTGTACAGTAGAAGTGTTATCTTTCGTGAGCTGAAGCCTTCTACACTGGATCCGCAGTTAGAGAAGAAATTAGAAAATGAAAAGGATGTAGCAGAAATTCCTCCAACACCAGATAAAGAGGAATTGAAAAATAAAAATGTATCTAATACTGAGGAAAGCTCAAGTAGCTCTGAAAGTTCTGATGAAGATGAAGAAACACCTCAGCCTCAGCCTATGAGGAGGTCAACTCGTGAAAGAAAGCGACCTGATAGGTATGGGTTTTCTTTGATAGAGTCTACTTGTGCCTATGCTTTAATTTCTAGCACTAATGAACCTAGTACTGTGAAAGAGGCATTTAAAATGTCTGATTCAAATTCTTGGTTGGAAGCCATGAATGAAGAAATGGCATCATTAGAAAAGAATGATACCTAGAGTTTGGTGCCATTGCCTAAAGCCAGAAAAGCTGTGAGCTGCAAATGGGTATTTAAAAAGAAAATTGGTATGGATGGCAGTGTAGAAAAATATAAAGTGAGGTTGGTTGCAAAAGGTTAATCCCAGGTAGAGGGAATTGATTATGGAGAAATATTTTCTCCTATAGCTAAGCTGACATCTATTAGATTTCATTTGTCACTTGCATCAGCGTATGACTTAGAGATTGAACAGATGGATGTGAAGACAGCATTTCTTCATGGTGATCTTAAAGAAGAAATTTATATGACGCAGCCAGAGCACTTTGTGGAAAAAGGTAAAGAAAGACTGGTTTGCAAGTTGAAGAAATCTCTGTATGGATTAAAACAGTCTCCTAGAATGTGGTACCAAAAGTTTGACACGTTTGTTTTGTCATTGGGAATTGTAAGATCAAAATCTGATCATTGTGTGTATTACAAAGCTGAAAGTGATCAAGTTCTTATTATTGCTCTCTATGTTGATGATATGTTGTTCATAGGAAATAGTAAGTTAATGATTTCTGATCTTAAGTCTTAGTTGTCTGCAAAGTTCGAAATGAAAGATCTTGGTACAACAAGGTATATTCTGGGAATGGAAATAACCAGGGACAGGAAGAATAGAAAACTTTGGCTCAGTCAGAGTAAGTATATCAAGACTGTTCTAGAGAGATTTTGCATGACTAATTACAAGCAGCTAGTTGTTCCAGTTTTGCAGGGAACGAAGCTATCTGTTGAAGACTATCCAAAATCTCCTACTGAGATGGAGGACATGACCAGTGTGTCATATGCTAGTGCGGTTGGCAGCCTTATGTATGCAATGGTCTGTACAAGGCCAGACATTGCCCAAGCAGTGGGAGTTCTTAGTCATTTTATGGCTAATCCTGGAAGGACACATTGGGTTGCTATGAAGAGAGTGGTTAGATATCTGAAGGGTACTTCAGACTATGCTTTGTGTTACCATGGGAACTTGGTTGAATCACAGAGGACTCTCAGTATTCAAGGTTATGTGGATTCTGATTGGGCAGGGGACATTGACAGTAGGAGATCCACCAGTGGATATATTTTCATGATGAATGGTGGTGCAGTGAGTTGGATGAGCAAGCAGCAAGCTGTAGTCACTTTGTCCACTATAGAGGTAGAATACATGGCAGCTACACATGCCTGTAAAGAAGCAATCTGGTTAAAACATTTTTGTTGTAACATTGGTTTTGATGCAGGAAAAATTACAATTTACTATGACAGTTAAAGTGCTATATGTTTGGCAAAAAATCCTACTTTCCATGCCAGGACGAAACATATAGATGTACAGTATCATTTTGTATGGGATATGGTGGAGGATGGGAAGGTCTCTTTGGAGAAAGTGGATACTCTGGAGAATGTTGCAGATGCATTGATGAAGCCTATGAGCACATACAAATACAGGTGGTGTGCCAGTTTGATGGGCCTCTTGGCCCATGAATTTTAGTAGTTTTATCATGCTCTGGAGGTGTCAGTAAGATCTTCGTCAAGTGGGAGATTGTTGGAATAGGTGCCTCAATCCTTACTGGCATATAACTCCTAAAGGGCAAAGTCATTGTGACATTATTTATGTTTGGCCGACTAGCTGTTCTGAATCTTGTTGAAATGCCCTAGTCGCTATGACTTTGTTTTTGTCTTGCCGAATAGACCTATCGCTATGACTTGGAGACTCGACAAGATCTCTTGCCGACTGTTGTTTCTCTCACCAATTTTTATTCATTCGCAACTATTGGGGAGACTTGGGTTGTCTGTATGTAGTCTTGCCGATACGAAATATCTCGCCGACACTGATAGCATATGGTCATCGGGGTAACACAAAGGTCTTAGGAAGACCTCTCAGCGACTATGTAAAGTCTTGCTGATGGGTATACACTTGGTGCCTTCGCGGTGACAAAATAATTTGGTGTGAAGTCCTTGCGACTTGGAGAGTCTCGCTGATAGTCTTCGATATGACATATTCGCTTGGTGAAAGGTCTTGGCGAAGGTCAAAATTCTTGCCAACTCGGTAAAACTTGGTTGCTCGGTGAAAGGTCTCAGTGAAAGACAAAAGTCTTGCCGATTCGGTAAGACATGTTTGCTCGGAGTGAAGTCTTGGTGAAAGACGAATGTCTTGCTGACTGTCAGGTGCTTTGGTGAAACTTGAGGAGACTCGGCGAAACCTCTTAGCAAACGGAAAAGTCTTGCCGATGGAAAAGTTGAAATCGATGTGACTTGTGAGCATTGGTATGAGTCTTGCCAATGAGAAATCTCTTGCCGATAGGAATGCATTGAATTTTGGTGGTTTCGGTATGACTTGTGGCTTTCATTATAACGTCTTGCCGACTTTTGGGACTTACGCCGATATTGATATGAAGCCATTGAGCATTGGTGAGACACTTCTTGTGTCTCACTGACATGAGAACTTAGTTGAATGTTTCTTTGACCATTTGACTTTCCTATGTGGTGTCTCGTGGACCAATCAGAGGAAGTGAAATTCAAATGGTTGGTGGCTAGATTTTTGCAATAGCTGCGATGCTGGAGCTGAACTGTATGCAAGGAAAAATCTGTAATAGGATGGAAAATTTCTACGATGGGTAATGGCGGATAAGGATGAACAGAGGACAAAAATCAGAATGTGGTAATATTTAAAGGATAGCATTCTGAGTTGAAAATAGATTGAGAATCAGAGAGAGCATTTCTGTAAGAGATTGAATAGTGAATGAAGTTACTGTGAACTGATACTAGAGAGTTGTATCTCTACATTGTATGTAATTGTTTGTTACTGTAATACAAAGAGATTCAGCTTGGTGTGGTGGGTTTTTTCCCGAAAGGGTTTTCCCACATAAATCTATTGTTCATTGTCTTTGTGTATTATTTTTGTTTTTGTAAATCTTTCATGTGTGTCTTAGTTGGATTGTAATCTAAAAATTAAAAGTACTGTCTTCTACTTCCCTGTGGTTTTGACATTAGGAAAGTTGCTTCCGCACCTCTGCTTTCCTTATAAGAGGAGCTTCCATACTTGAAGGAATCCAAGCTGTTGAAGTCCAATGTCGGTTTAGGGTTTCTGTTTAATTGGAAAACTATTAGGTTTTTTGTTAACATTGGCAAGTGTCTCAGTTTGTAAAGGATAGATGACAGATCTCTATGTCTTGAGAAGCCATGAAGATGAATGGAAAAAGGGATTCATCGAAATGGTTTTGATAGGTATGTGAGATAACTCTCATAGTTCATGCATATCAGCATACATGTTACGCAATATCATGCACATGAGGGGACACATGTAAGTGCTTCTTTGAAGATAGTGAGTGTCAAGGGTGAAGCCTATACATTGTGGGAACTTAGAGTATGGGGCTTGAATTTCAGAGGTTGAGTGTTTGTTTCCTAGATATGGAAGAGTTGACAAGATAGATGTCAAGTTAGGAATATTAAAGAACATCGAAGCTTTTCCTGGCTCATGGGTTCCTGTGCATAACGTTTGATCATGCCATTTGTACCAAAGTAGGAGTTTCTAGTCTTGATCAACCAAGTTGACATGCATAACATATCCTCATGAGATTATTGTTTCTCACCCCTCTTTTTGCCATGTTAACTCTTCATTCCCAAACATATATTATTGATAGGTCCTATTGAGAGATCATTATATTTAGAAAGGGGTGTAACCTCAAATAGAAATCTATAGATAACAACATGAGTAGAAATGGACAATGTTAGCAAAGAATGGGGACTGTAGAAGTCTGTGAGGTCTATGATGCATTGCATACCAAAAAAATTTGTATAATTGGTTGTTAAAACACCTTCACATGCCTTGTAAAGATCTTGACCTTGTATAATCGCTTGACAAATTTTTGCCAATATACTTTTACCCTGTCAAAGCCTTAGAATGAAATGTCTATGAAGGGTATTAGGGACTATTAGAACACCATTAGTGATACCTTTTAGTGTGATCAAGCCATCAAAATAGAGAAAAGGTGTTGTCGGAGATGTGGTTGGTGGTAGATAAGTATGCAGATCTAAAACTTTGTCATCAACTGTTTTGAGGAAGAATTAAGACCATGCAACAGGCCTGTGGAAATGTATGGTAAAATGATCATGCTCAGTTCATGAGGTGATAACAATGTAAGGTCCCCAATGCAAGTGCCAGTAGTAGAGATCTATCAAAGATATCTAGTCCACATGAAATGTTTAGTGATAGTAGCATAATCTTATGGTAATAAATTTAGTGATGCACACATTTTGAAACCCTCAATGCAATACAAAGGTTTATACAGGGAAGTCTATGAGAACTTGACTCAATGGTCTACAGTCAAAGTATAAATGGGTCAAGAATTTGGAAGGATGTATTATGCAATTTAGAAGAACCATTGCTTATCATGTCAAAACCCTAGGAATATATATAAAGGTTTGTATGAATTGTTAGAACATGTGAGAAATCATGAGGGAGTCTTAACAGTTCTATATATTCATGGGATCCTCTAAGCATTGTTAAGGGTTTCCACAGAAGATAGAAGGAGGTATGAGGCTTTATAAAATTTGTAAAATTTAAAACCTATGTATGCTCTAAGTGAATACAATGGCCTTAAGTCATGACGACTACAAAAGTAGGTGTCAATGAAGAAAGTAGATACCTCATGAGGGATAGTTAGAGGTTTGTGTTGGTTTAGAAATTCTAAGATAATGCAGTCACTAGAAGAAGCTTCCAGGGCTTATGATAGAGCTTATATGAGGTTCCAAGGTCAAGATGGTCAAGTAAATTTCTCTAGTGTACTAGTTTTAGGAGTTGAGAAACTATTACAAGATTCACTCACTCCTGATGAAGTTATCCTTTTAATCAAGGGTTACTGTAGAATGATAAAAGAAACAAGATGACATGTGCAAGACTACTGTATGATAGTTTTCTATTGGAAGGCAGATGATAGTGAAGAGAGAACAGTGCCAAACACCTGTGTAAATTTATTTCATCAAAGTTTAGAAATTTGAACCCTAGTGAACTTCATGTGCTATTATGTGATGGGAATTCCTTTCAATCTTATCGTAGAAAAAATATGCTAAGACATATACAAAAACTATAGTTCACAGGCCAAAAATGGCCACCCAACTGATTAAACATCTCAAAGCTTGGTTGTTCAAACTAACCAGACACTAGTACTTGGTAGCACTTGGGTTTGTCAATGGGACATTGGCTCGAATTGACCAAAATATAGCATGCAACACCTTGATGGGAACAAATAGAGTCTAAATCACTGTACTTGCAACAAGATTTCTAAATGTGTGGGAAAAATCACTTACAATCATTGTCCCTTCGCTTTTTTTCCCTTTTGAATTCCCTCACCTCTCACTCTGGCTTTCCTCTTTCTAAATGGTTCCTAGTCTTCCTCCTCAACTCAATGGCCTTGCAACACTCATCCAGTGAAGTCTCATAGCTCTCCACTCAGGGGCTGGATGCAGTGGTTCTCGGTGCAACTCTCCAGTTAGGGTCTCGGTGCAGTATGTTATGTCGTGCTCCTATGTGCTTGGGGCCAAAAATCAAAATATATAGTTTATATATATGCTTTGTCAACATATAGTTTATATAAAAAATATATATGCTATGTCAACATATAGTTTATTTTATTTTCTACAAACTATAATTTTTGTATGGTGGCTTGCTAAGCTTATATAGTTGGTTTTCTCTTTCTTTATAATTTTTGATGATTTATTTCCTATGACATGATTGAATATTATCTACAATCCTAGTGATTGTTAAAAAGTCCTATGATATGTGATGTTTAATCATGATGGATGTCTAAGAATCAGTGATTGAAATACTACTTGACTAAAGATTGAGCAATCTAATATTTTTTCATTTAAACATCATGGAAGAAATGCTTGCAATCAATGTCTTATTAATGTAATCTACAAGGTTTCTTTTCCTAATTTTTTTTGGTCCTATTCTTGTTATGACTTATTTTTTTACATTGGTCTATTACAGTAATGGGGAGCATATCTAGTGAATCGATTCTTTCAGTCTCTTTGATTCTTATCCTTGTGCATAACGAGTTTTCTTCTATCCTATGATTCATTGATTATTGGTTTAAAACACTCATTACAACTAACATGGATATGAATTATGATGTGGGTGTGAGAAGGGATTGTTGAATATGAAGGAATGGTTTAGGAAAGTACTGCTTAATCCAAATGAGTCATTTTCTTGTCATGGAATGTGTTGAGAGACTTTAAAATTAATATATTCAATCTAGTTAATATTGACACATCTAAAGCATGCCAAAGGCACTTCAGGGATATGCTATGACATAAAGAAGATTGTTAAGGTGATGTCAAGTCTTGATCCATTAGGGTAGGAAAACATATATGCATTGGTACAAAAGGTTCCATTCAACTTGGAGGAAATGGATAATTAGCTAAGGGGATAATGTGAGATTGGACCAAGTTTATATTATGATACAAATAGCTTGGGAAAAGGGATGATGAAATGGTTAAGTATGGGAAATTGTAGAGATAAATATAACACCAAGGGAAGAACACTAGAACTAATTTTAGCACTATGGATTAATCCAAGACTCAAAATTCCACTAAGAGGAATCCCTTACCTCTTAAATTAATTCCATAGGTGGGTTTATCCTCCAATATAGTGCCAATGGTTAGCTTATCATGTGAACTTCTGCTATAAGTAGGATTAACATACACTTTGATAACATGCATGTGTGGTTTCAAAAGGTTTATACGTTCTCGTGAATTTGAAAGAAAGGCATGTTTTGACTTTTCCAATAGGTCTTAGGGGTTAATTTGACTTTGTTTTAGCATTAGAGTGACAAACCTTGTGGTTTAGGTTCCATAAACAAAATATACTCATTTTTTTAGCTTCCTCTTATCATCTTTATATAGGCTTATGCAATTTCTAAATCTAAAAAGATGAATGAGGAGTAGGTTGTCAATTGAGCTTCTACCAAAGCATGTATAAAGGTTTCTTTAAGTTTATCTCCAACCATGTTGAACCCCATATTCAATGAGCTTTCTAAAGATCATCTAAATATTCATTGCTAATGAAAATGCACAAACTGATGTGTAATAGATCCAAGGTGAGGCTCAGAGAGCCTCGTCTTTTGAAACCATTAACCAAAGAAATGCTAAGAACAATATATGAAAGAGATGAAGAATAAGGCAACTTGTATTATTAGGAAGGACGAGATGCCTTTATATAGCATGACCTCATGTTTGAGTCTCAAAACCCTCTGATATCATCAATGCATGTGTCTAGGGTAACCATGTCAAGTTTCACTCCATACAAGCACAAATTGAAAAAAAATCAACGTTGGCCCCATTCACATGTCATTATGCGGGGTCAACATGAGGAAACACTAATTTTTTGGGAATGAAATACCCAAAGATATGATCAAATAATATCTAATCATAAATAGTCATAGAGTAATTAGGATTTGATCATATGGAAATTTCTAGGAGAGCTACAATAGTTGTAACATCATGAATTAACAACATTAAAAAGTACATCATGAATTAATTATGTAATGGCATAAAAATTAAAAACATCATGAATTAATTATGTAACCATAAGTCAAATATAATTCTATCAAAAATCAATATCAAATAGAATAATATAATGCATAACTTATACATTTCAATGTCATTGATCTTCTTCTTCATCAACTCTTTATGCGTATCATCCAATCCAAATTGACATTGTAAGGATGGTCGCCTTATCATCATCATCGTCATTGATATCAGTTTTGATAATGTCATCATCATGGATATCATCTTCATGAACAACTCCTACATGTCCTTGATCTAGATCCTCTTCTTTGACATCTTAGTCCCAAGCGCCTTCATCAACTAACTGTTGATCCTGATCATCATCTACATCATCTTCTAGTTCTTCAGTATCTTCTTCTTCCACCACATTATACTTTACTAGCCTTCCTCTTGGATCATGTCTAACAACAAATGACCAACCCGGTTTACCTAGAACCTCTGAGTAAAATACCTGCTCACATTGGCTTGGAAGAATATAGGGCTCATTTTCAGCTCGCTCGATCGACCTTGTATTAACCATGGTAAATCCATTATCATGTTCAATAACAGTTCTCTCAGGATCATTTTCATCCAATCGTAACATGTACCATTGGACGATGAACATAACTAATTTGAAGGACTTGAAGTCACACTCAAGTATATCATCCAAAATCCCATAGTATCGATTTTCTGAGACTTCTGTATGTATGTCGCTTCTAGATGAAACATTAGTCACCTGAAAGACTGCAGTTATCCCAGAATCACAAGTTTTCTTCATTTCATCCAACTTTTTGATTGAAAATTTATGACCATTACACCACATAGCCTTGTGGTGTTTCACCTGCAATATGTCAAACATGTAAAAATTATTGCATCATCAGTTGATAAACATATTTATTCCTGGCCGAATGTATGCAAAGAAAAAGAACTCAACATATATATACATCAATATAATTGAAAATAATTAAATAATATGGGTGATTAATATATTTATACGTACCTGTTTATCTCTTAAACCATATGCTAAATCAATTTCCCTTGGTGTAACATTGGAATCTCCATTATGATGAGCTTCTTTAATGAAAACCACCTTCCTGTGTTAATGCGCGACCGGATTGTTGACATCGTTCAATCCATACTCTCATCCAATCAAGATTGTTTGCGACGTACAAATGTAGTGCATCCCACTCTCAACCAACTATATAAAAAAAATTGAAATTCACAAATAACGCATAATTAGTTAATTACCACGGTATACGACCTTAATTTATAATTGATGTACCTGAAAACCTAACATCCCACTACCAATGATCTTATTATATTTCATTGTTGGATGAATTCAAATTAAAGGAGTATGTACAAAGAATGAATTATGACCCTAAAGGGTACATACACTCTTGTAAGAAAAAGAAAAACCTTAGTGGATACACCCATGTTCCTATACCGGGGGAAGATGTGTTTACGAACAAAGAAGAAAAGGAAGTAGAGGAGGTTATAGAAAATTTCATGGAGTTAGAGCAAAAAAAGAAAAGGTTGCAAGAAATGGATGATTCATCTGAAGAAGAATCTGCAGGAGAAAATGAATCACAATCACAACAGAGAACAATCTCTCGGATGATGAATGATGAATATGAAGAACTCCCTGATAGGGACTTACAAGTAGCCAAGGATTTGCATGTAGATGAAGATGATAGGCTTACAACCTATGAATCCTTTATTTCTAATAATGAGTTTGTCAAGTCAAGAGAATTTAAATCTTTTTTATATAATTAGAAAGGAAAAAGGTTGAGGGAATCCATCCCAAATATTACCCTTGAAAATGAACAACAATTGATGAAAAGTTTGAAAGATGATATAGACAGTGAAGTGTAGAACATGACCCCTGAAAGGGGTAGACAGTTGTTACTTGAAGCTGGTGTAATAGTATTTCCTAGTTGGGACATCAACGCCTCTTTAATTGTTGATAGTTCTTTGCATAACAAGGAAGGAGAATACAAGTTAAACATAGAGGGTGTGAAGGAAATTTACATAGGGTCAAGATTCAATCTTGATGAAAATTCAATATTGATATGGGCACTATACCCACCTCACAAAAGGCTAAAGATCATCGATATTGAAAAATACTTTGGACACATGATGACCCTTAAAGTTAGGGAAACTGACCTTGTGGCTTTAGCAGAAATGGGCATAAGCATTTCCAAGTTCAACAAGGCACAAACAACACAGTTGATGAAAGAAAGAAATTATTACAAAATGAAAAGTGAAAAAATAGATTTGGAAATTATTGCCATGAAAGATGCCAAAATGAGGATCACCTCTGGAACTAATACAGAGTTGCAGAGTGAATATAAACAGTTGCAAGAAGAACATCAACAACTAGTAGAAAATATGAAGGACCTTCAGTTTGACACTGTGGCAACGATGTTGCACAAGAGATTTACAAACCTGAAGATATGCCTTGATGATTTTTGGCATGTTCACAAAAAGAACTATGAAGCCATTCTTGAGCATGGGAGAGTGAAAAATAGATTGGGTACTAAGAGACATGATATGCAACTACATGAGGGATCCGACACCAATTCCATCTCGGCCATTGACACAATCATGAGAAAGCATGAAAAATATGATGAAGACTTACACTTAGAAAACATAGGGTTTGATGATACTGTGAAGTTGGGATTACCCAAATTATGTGATAAGAACGGTTTCTGAAGGAACGAGATGATTGGATGGATGAATGCAATAGGATACTTCGGGAAGCATTGGATACAGTCAAAGCAGAAGGGCTCTTGTTGGATGGAGCATGCAAACATATGGAATTGATGATAAAACTCGAATATGAAGCTCGAAATGTAGTGCATGATGCGGATACCCATACCTTGGAGGAGTATAAAAAACATCTCTCAGTGGCTAAGTCAATGTTAGGAGAAGATTAAATTGTTTTATAAGTTTAATTAAGATCAGTAGTTTAATTATTTTCCAAAGAAAATCCAAAGAGACTCCTTTGTTGGATCTTCTTATATATATGAAATTTGAATTGTAATATTTGATCTCGACACTTTTTAAGATTTTAGTACTTTTCAGTAGTGAAAGACTTATTTTCTGGAGTAATACAATACCAGTACTTTTCTATTTGTGTGTGGAAGATTCTTTCATTTGGACTAGTTCTCTATTGTT
>VDFB02216156.1:127992-182184 GCA_007258455.2 Sequoia sempervirens
GAATTGAAATTGTCTTTGTCCTATTGGTCTAGAGACATCATGCATAGTGATGTCATTCCATAACTTTAGTAACTTGTCGATAAGAGCCTAGATATATACATTCATATCTTTAACTTGGTACTTACCTAGTTGAATGAACATAAACATTACATAATTATTATAACCATTTTATTGCAATATATATAAATTAATGTACATGGCTATTAAATGAAAAAAATATGTCATTATGCAACAAATAAAACAAATGAGATGCTACTACGTTAAAGAAAAATTATGTAAACAAATACCTGGAACAATCATTGCCAACATTATGTGCTCCCTCTTTATTGACATCCATGGAGGGAATGTTATTATTGATAACAAAATGGAAGCCACACCAAGTAAATAGATCTCAGCTCTCCAAATGAATTGACACTGTCCGCTGCTAATGAAAGTTTGACATTATGAGGTTCTTCTTTAAAGTTTGGCTATTTTTAGTCCATGTCCCTAAATGTAGAACCATCCACAAGAATTCAAAGAATGCCATCTTCACTTCTATTATGTGCATGGTAATCCATAAATTCGTTAGCTTTAAACCTAAATAATTGTTGCATCATTGGAATAGTAGAATATAGCGAAGAACCTTGTGAGGCACCTTTTTTGTTAGTTGATCTATTCAACATCTACTGATATGACATTCTGGGCATTCTGTTGCAAATCCATGTTGTTTATGATATATAATATGATCATTGGTACATGCATCTATTGCTTGATACTCCATTTTGATATCTTTCATAATGCCAAATAAATCTCGGTATGAGCAAGGTAAAATATTTGATGGTGGTAACAAAAATTCACCAATCAATCTACAACAAAAAATAATTTGTTCATATAAAGAATATTAATAGTACATATTTCATCCTTTATTTACTAGTGATGAACTAACAACAATTAAAATAGATGAAAAAAGATGACATATATGACATACCTTAACATCCGTGAGATTGCTATGTTTGATAAACCATTCATAACCTTCAAGTTCAACAACAACAATATAGTAGATAGAAGAGTTGTTTGGGATCCTTCATAAAGGGGGCTCATGTACCTTCTCAGAATCTGAGATAAAATCATGAACATCATCAAATTCATCTTGATCATCATGATGCAATTTTGCCACTAAATGTGTCATGGATCAATGTATTTGTACCATCATCTTCAAAGTGTGTTTTTTTGGTGCATGATCATGTGTGTGTGTCTTCTTCCTCAGGATCATTAACTTCATCTTCAATATTCACGGCTCATGTTCCTCTGCTTGCAAAACCACATTCTCTGAGGTGATAATCCATATCATGTTCCTAGGGTGCCCCACCTTTATAATAATGATCGACAAAAATAAACCATGATCATGTTCAAGTGATTTTATATATATATATAAAATGTTAAACGATATAAACATTTACAAATTCAATCAGTATAAAGACATATAATGAACAACTTACCAATAGACGATAATCATGCCCCCCTTCAACGTGACCATGCTGCCTACAATGTTTCTTAGCTGTTGTGATTAAAAGTCTTCTCGTCTTTAAGCCCTTGCAATTATTGCAGGGACAATAACATTTCCCATCACCTTTTCTTTTCAATCTAGCCCACAATCTAGCAAGTGTCTCTTCATTTTGTTCTGCACTAATATTATCTGACATGATTTTTCTTTACCAAGCTTGAATATTTAGATCTTCAAAAAATATCAAACTCACACTCCAATAATTTTTAATATAGATAGGTAACAAAATCTAATAATTTTGATATTTTGCACCAAAAAAATTTGGCCTATAACCTCCACAAACTGTCACAAGTATAGAAAATTCACAAGTATAGCAAAACACTATCGCAAGTATAGATAAATTGTCAAACTCACTTTTATTTATTAAAAAACATTCGTCAGAACCCCGAAGAACGCTAACCATAAACCCGTCGGCCCACAAATTAAGGAGGCTAACCATATGTCGGCCCACAAATTGATGGAAGGGGATGGTTGACTTTAAGTGTATGTCTAAATAGTGATGAAAATCACAGAGTGTCGCAATTTCGACGAATGTCGAGCATAATTTTTTAAAAAAATTGAAAATTTCACATTAAATACACAAGTACCCGATGATACATCTAATTATACATCTTTCATTGGAAAGTTTTGTTGTAATTTGCAATCAAATGAGTTAGTGACATAATCAGTACATACCAAGATATAAGACTTACCTTTGGATGGAGAGTCAATGGGCCCTACAAAATATAATTCCCGCTTGTCAAATGGAGTGATTACTACTTGAGGGTAAAGTGGCATCTCATCATATTTGGTTGGTTGGCCCATCCTCTGGCATCTATCACACTTTCTTGTTTATTTCCCTACATCCTTGTGGATTGTGGGCCAATAATATCCTGTGTTCAAAATCTTCATTGTTGTCCTCTTGGCTACAAAATGCCCTCCACAGGGTTCATTGTGACATGCATGAAAAATATCATATGTCTCATCTTCCTTCACACATCTCCTCATGACATGGTCTGGTCTAGTGTAGAACAAACATCCAACAATCCATGAGAAAGGAAAATATTTTTCAATGAGCACCCTTCTCTCTTTTGGAGAGAAGTGAGGAGGAACTCTCCCTATGACCAGATAATTAGCTATGTCAGCATACCAGGGTGTTTGCACACTGATGGAAAATAAATGCTCATCAGGGAAAGAGTCATCTATGATTTGATTGTATTTTGATGTAGTCATCCTTGAAATAAATTATGAAACAACATTGTCCTTCTTTGGTTTATCCACAATGGTTATGTCAAACTCCTGCATCAGTAATAACCATCTTGCTAGCCTACCTATGATCAGGGTTTTATTCATGAGGTATCTAATGGGTGCATGATCAATATGCACAAATATCTGGTAACTGGTTATGTAGTGCTTGAATTTTTTTAGGGCATAGATCATTGCCAATATTTCTTTTTCTGTTACTGTATAGTTGAATTCAGCTCCCTGTAGATTCTTACTAAAAAAATAAATAGCATTTTCAATGGCTCATTTTTGTCCCAGGACTGCTCCTATAGCATAGTCTGATGCATCTATATGAATGTGAAAAGGAAGTTCCCAATTAGGACCCTTAAGTATAGGAGCATGAGTTAAAGCTGCCTTGAAGTCAGAGAATGCCCTCTCACAGTCTTTTATCCATTGAAATTCAACATCTTTGGTTAAGAGACTGTGCAATGGTGCTGCCATTTTGCTGAAGTCTTTGATGAACCACCTATAATAACTTGCATTCCCTAAGAAACTCCTAACATCTTTTTGTTTTGCAAGGATAGGCAGATTGGTGATCACCTCAATCTTTGTAGGATCTACTTGAATTCCCTTGTGAGAGATGTAGTGGCCAAGAACTACACCTTCCCACATCATCATGAAACACTTTTCACTATTTAAAGATAGATTGTGATCTTCACATCTCTGTAGGACTCTCCTGATATTTTTCAATGCTTCATTAAAATCAGCACCATAGGTAGTAAAGTCATCCATATAAATTTCCATGCAATTGTGAGAGATGTCTGAAAATATGCTAATGACTGCCCTCTGAAAAGTTGCAAGTGCATTACATAAGCCAAATGGAAGTACTAAGTAGGCATAGGTACCCCATGGACAGGTAAAGGTGGTATTCTCTTGGTCCTCTAGTGCAATTTGGATCTGGTTATAGCCATTGAATCCATCTAGAAGAAAAAAAGTACTGCTTTCCTGCAAGTGAGTCCAAAACTTGATCTATGAAAGGCAAGGGAAAATGGTCCTTTTTGGTGGTAGCATTGAGTTCCCTATAATCAGCACAAACTCACCACTTCCCTCCATTTTTGGGCACAATCACCAATGGGGACACACACTAGATGTTTGAAATGGGGTAGATAAATCCTGCATCTAGCAATTTTTGTAGTTCCCCTTTTACAATTTCTCTCAATGCAGGGTTAATTCTTCTTTGTGGCTGCCTTACTGGTGTACAATCATCTCTTATGTATATCCTATGAGTGCAAAGCTTAGGTTCCAATCCCTTCATATCATGATAGTCCAATGTAAATGTATGTTGGTGGGTCCTCAGTAAGTTTTCCAAAGCCAGCTAATGTTCTTGACTTAGTTTGCTGTTAATATTTAGATATTTTCCTTCTAACACCTGCACTTGTGTAGTTAACTCTATCATAGTTGCTTCACTAATGCTTGGTACCTTGAGTTCATGTGGTAGAAATGTATGAGACATACCTATTGCTATAGGAAGTTCAGTTGTAGGAAGAGTGTCTGCAGGAAGAGCGGCTGCAGGAAGAGTGAGCAGCAGTGTCTTCACTGGATCAACAGAATCAGATGCATGAGAGGATGATAATTCCTCTACTTCACAATGGTTTTGAATTATGTTAGACAATACTTCATCTTCATCTTGAAGCTACATGAAAGAACTTTTTCCTAACATCATAAGCTATGCCACAGAATTAACTTCCGCAGTCTCTTCACCAACATGTGGTCATACGGGATCATCCTTACATGGGATGGTTGAGCAAGAGGGTAGAGAACAACATTTTTTATGCTCTTTCTATCAGAAATGGTCATGTTTCCTATCTGACATCCAATATAGGCATCTAGGGTTGTCAACCATGGCCTTCCAAGAATAATGGGGTACCCGCCTAGTGTAGCTTTAGGAGAAAGAATCATAAAATCTATTGGGTACTCCCAAGAGTCTAGAGTTACCACAAGATCCTCTACTATACCATAAAGCTTGATAGTATAACTATCAGCAAGCTACAGGATAGTAGGAGTAGGTCTCATGCTTGCAACATTTAGTTGTTGCAGGATGTCCTTGGTCATTACATTTATTGCTACTCCCAAATCAATCAGAGCATTCTTTATCTGGATCCCATTTATAACAACTCCTACCACAGGACTCTGTGGGTCATTATATTTGGGAATAGTCACTTTCCCAAGCATGATGTCAACCAACTATTCCACCACATGGACTATAGTGGGGTCTTTCTTCTTCCTAACTTGCTTCTTAAGGCATGCTTCCTTGATTGGTTTTCCATATATGGGAACATTTTTTATGGCTTGAATAGAGGTATCTGGACACATATATGCTTCAGCTAATTTAAAATTTCAAATTTTGTGTCCTTTTCTTCCTTTTGTTTCATAGTTTCGAACCTCTGAGGAAATGGTGGTTCTAGTTTAGTTTGCTTGACTGGGACTGGTTCAGGAGTTTTGGGTGCACTTGGTTGAATGGGGACATTTAGAGGCTCCTCTTCTTCCACATGAAGCTCAGTGATAATGGGTGTGGAAGGAGTTGGAAAAGTAGTTCCTGAATGCAAGTGGATGTCAATTACACTCACAACATATGCAAGGAATTGATTTGGATCAGCAGAGTATATTGGTTGCTGTTGTGGTTTATTATTTGGGTTAGGTGTGGGATGAGTTGGTAGCTGAGTAGGTTTAGGTGCATTTAAACTTGAACTAGCAGGAGGAGGTATTATAGCAGGTTGTTGGGGCTGAGAAGGTGGCTACATGTAGTTGGTTGTCTGGTTTGGCCATTGTTGTCCTCCCCTCCATTAAGATGACTGCTTCCAATTCCCCCTAGGTTGCTGCCATTGGGGTGGAGAGTTTTGGTGATTGAGCCAAGCATTTGGAGGGTTATTCTAAGGTTGTGGTGGATATCCTCCATAATTGGATGGATATGGGGGTTGCCATTGGTTACTAGATGGATAAAAATTGAAATATGGCCTAGCAAAAGATAGTGGATCTAGTGGCATACCTTGTCTCAGGGCCCATGTCCTCCTTTGTGTAACATAGTAGACTTGATCATCTTCACCCTAGATTGGCTTGAACTCAGGTGCAATCTTCTTGTTGTCAATATTAGCTATCATCTTGCATCTGCAGTCCTTGTTTTGTTTGCAATGAGGGCAATATTCTACCAAAATTGCCTCTGTGTCCTCTTGTTTCTTCTTAGCCTGAAGTGTATCCAGCTGAGTAGCCAGATTATTTATAATGTCTTGCTTGAAGTCTGCCATTAAGTGAGTAATATCCATCCTTGAAACTCAATTGGTAGATGACTTACCCATAGAGGATTGGTAAGCTCTCCCTTTCTTTGAAGCTACCCTAGAATAGTTCTGACATATCTTTTTGATATCCTCCCAAGGAACTTGGGTGATATCTCCTCCTGCCATCAAGTCCAAGGCATTTGTGCAGCTGTCATTAATTTCTCTTAAGAAAAGCAACTTTTTTTATTCTTCATCGAGTGCATGGTGTGGAGATTTTTGTAGGAAAAATAAAAACCTTGAAATGTAATCTTCCAGGCTCTCATCTTCCTTTTGTTGCATCCTAAAAATGTCATCTCCTCTCATGTCACTACCCCTGCAATACTCCTTGTATTTCTCAAGGAACTTTGTCTTCATTTCCTCCCAAGTCTCCACAATATTTTTGCCTAGGCTCATGAACCATCTTAATGCAGCTTCCTTGAGGGTGGTAGGAAATAGCTTAAGCCTATGGGCATCAGTGGTATAGTCATAACTCCTATAGAGTATATCAAACTCGAACAAGAATGTATCAGGATCTTCTATGACAAGTCCATAAAACTTAGGAAGGAATGAAGTAGGGATATTTTTTGAGGTTTTCTACTTCATTCTGATGAGCAATGGGGAAAGGAAAAGCTTGTTGGTTAGGTCTATTTCTATTTGCATCACCCATGTCTTCCTAATGAAGTTCCAAATCAAAGAGGTTCTCACTCAGATTTTGATCTTCAGAGGAAACTTCAGAACTAGTTAGATCTGGTAATGCATCAGCAAAGGGGTGTGGCTCTTCTTCTTCTTCTCTTGGAAAATTTTGATACTCAACTAGCTAGAATGGATCAAGATTGTTAGGAAGGAATATCCTATGAGCATCTCTCCTCCTTCCTCTATGCATGCGGTATCAACTCACTATCAACCAGCTCACACAAAGAATTGGAAAAAGAATAGTGGATCATTACTTTCCTAAATGAGGGGTATACTAAGAACAAACTTTCAGAAATACTACAGTAAGAAAAACTATCAATGACTCCAAAGAAATCCCTAGTTTGACACCATCCCCGACAACGGCACCAAAAATGTCGGCCTCCTATAATGATTTAACAACTAAGCCCTTAAGGTTGTGATTCAAAGATTGGACATCTAACCTGAATAGCTATCTGAATCATCATGAAGGTGCATTTAACTTTTCAACCCAGGGACATGAACTTGAAATGGGTTAGCACAATATCTGCACTAAGGATCCAAAGTAGTCATATTCATCCTACAACTAAGAAAGACACAATGCTGAAAGTAAATTGCTTGGAAGGAAATAACATAAGTGTTGAGCATCAACAAAAAACTATGCTAAGCCAAAATGCATGACATAAATGAAAATCTGAGTGAACAAACATGAAACTACTATGTCTGCTTTGGCTGCAGGAACAGTCACAGAATGAAATTCTAGTGGTTGCAGGAATAGACAGTGCCAGATTCTTAACTAATTACTGAACAGAAAATAATAACTAAACTAAACTAAACTAAAGGATGGAATTCTCACCAAGTGGGCCCCCTTCAGTGAGTATCCCTTACAAAAAAATTAAACTCAAATGCACAACTTATAACTTCATTTTATTCATTTGAAAACATGAGTACAATCGAGCAACATGACTATATTATTGAAAAACTAAAAATGTGAGTACATTATCAGACTAAGCAACCTCTTGAGAAGGATCATCTGAGTCTTATTTATAGGAAAAAAATCAACTAACTAATCACCTAGCAAGGCGGTCAACTCCAATAGATTAGGAGGACGCCACTTTAGGGAAAGCATAAAAAGTGGAGAGGCGGTTACGCATGCGTGAAATCTGGTCAAGCATGTCTGCCTCAATGCAGATTTAGCACAACAGTAATGCCTATATTCTCTCAACAGACAATTAAGACCATTTACAAGGCGGTTACAACTTCGATTTGAATGAGGAATCTCCCACCATCGAAAGTCTTCCCTCTGTTAACCTTTGAATGATTGCCTTATTGACTGTTATTGTGAATGACCAGCTATCAGAATCTTCCTCCATTTTGCAGGCCTCTAATTATATCTACATGACAATATTAGTAAGCACAACAATTGCATATTTGTAACTATCTTCAAGTGACATTCATTAATCCACATGTAAAATTAGCATAGATAGTTCATATAGCATGTCAATGTCATTTAAAGGTTACAAAAATAAGCTTATGCCCAATGTCTATGGTTTTGAGGAAATATCATAAAAAGGTCAACATCCAAGCATTAAATTCTATGACAACTACAACAAATGGATAATAAACTCTATCAAAATTGACCAATAAACTAGACTCATCAAACACAATGCACAACACCTCACAACACCAAATGTACTTGGAAAACCCCAAAGGAGAAAAATTGTGGTGAGAAATGCTACTAGGAGCTACTGTCCTAATCTAGCCTCACAAATGAATAATAATTTGCAACTTTTTTTTAGGGTTATAACCCAAGGAAGCTACTACTCCCTTTAGAAATGTTTTAGGGTCACGAGGCGACAACTTCCTACCGAATTTGTTTTAGGGCTACAACCTATGGAAAAAACTAACTCCACACCATTCACTCACTAGGTCAAGCTTGGCAGCCTTCACCGACTATAGATAGAGTTGTTCTCTCAAAGACCAATTTTTCTCCTAGTAGCCAATCAAAGATATGGATTTCTTGCAAAGGGATTAATTGAAAACAGTGCATTATACTTGCAGGGACTCTTTTCTAGAATAACATCAAAGAGCTTTTCAGCACAATGTGGTTGAGTAGACTTGATTTTGTTAGTAGTTTCCTGGCCAAAGAATTGAATCTTGGAAAAACAATTAAAAATGGTAAAGAGAGTGGTCAAATAGAATTTGTTGACACTATTGTAAATTTCAAGTTTGTCGGCAATGCCTTTGTTCATTGGCATGATATTTTTTTGCATGGAAATGTCAATCGAAGCATTCCAATGTAGTTATTATTTTCATTTTCAAATCCATGGGATGAACTTCCAAACGAAATATCCACTATGTAATGTTTGTATGCAAATGCAGGTTGATTTTCCTCTTGCGATTTTATAGTCACGACTAGCAGGAATTTTGTCGTGCAAAGGAATTGATATGGTAGCATCGCATGCGACACTCTTCAAATGCAAATACTTTGTTTTGTTTACTAAAGAACAAATGCATATTGCAATCTTTAGTCAATATGCTATCCATTTTAGGCAGTTTGTGTCATCTGAAAGCCTAGTTTCTCGACTAGTTTTGATTTTTGCACTAGAGACCCTGTTCTTCGTAGATACATAGTTCTAGTCAACCAAATTATGCAAACTCATCAGCATTGTCGAGTGCAAGCCAAAATTGAAAAGCCTTCAAGCTATATGACAATGACTATGAAGAGAATTTAAGCAATGATCCATGAAGCAATTATGTAGCTGCTAAAATGTATAATGGAAATTAAGGAAAACATGTTTTCTGCCAAGCAGTCAATCGCCAGGCTTGCAATCATACAATTCCTATTGAAAACAATTTACAAATTGCAGAGCTCCATCAATTGTATCAAAGATGCATATGCAATTACTTTATAAGTTCCGACCACAATTGGCTCTTGTAATAGCTTGTGTCTTTTAACAAATTTTTTTGTGACCATATTTACAGAATACATGTCAAAGGACAAAAGATATGGCACCTTGCTAAAGTTTTTCTCTTTTTGCAGTTGATTTCTGTAGCAAATAAAATCTATGACCAATGGTTGGAAGCAAACAATCAAATGCTTCTATGTTTAAATTGAAATGAAAGTGAAATATTCATTCAAATATACAAATACCAACAAAAATATGTTTCTTGATTGACATTCCAATAATATAGAAGAACATAATAGTAGGGGATAAAGCACAAACCAAGACAAGCCCACAGTGCAAAAACAATATAGTTGCAAACAAAAGCACAAGGAAAAGATAATTGCATTGTAGTACATTTTCTATATCCAACCAAAACAATTCTCTTGCAAGAAGAATAAGTTGTGTTAATATAGAATACAACTAAAGAACAAGCTGAACTTACAAGTGTGCAGCACAGCACACCATGAACTTGATCTTTTATCTAGCAATATACATCGCAAATGATCTGAGTTGCAATTGCCACTTGAAAAAAAAAAAGAAGCAAGGCACTTATCAATCTTAATCATAAATAGAAAATCTATATAGGAATGCATTCCAATCTCCAATGGTCAACTATTATATTGAACAATTTCGCTTATCAACCAAAAAAATTGCATTGAACATGTGTTTAGGAACAAAAACATCAGAAAAGCACAAGCCTATTGCATCCTACCATGCAAAGATGAGGCTTTTGCTATATTATGTGGGATTATTTTGTGCATAGCGAACTTTGGCATTTTTTTTTGTAATTTTCTCATTGGAAGTTGTTTACATTGGTCTTGATTTTGTATAATGTTTTCGATGCACTGACGTGTACTGGTCTGTGCACCAACATTTTTTGCTAGGTATTGGCCGCTAAAAGAATGTATCAGGGCTTATGACTAGATTGGCATACACGCATCATTAGTAGCTAATAGTGTGAAGTTTTAAATCTATCAAGCAAACTATTGTTTGCATTGTTTATTCATTTGGCCAGATCATATGCCCCATGCATATGCATTGAATGATCCATCGTATACCAGATATATCTTCAATAGCCAAACATCCCTTAATATGTATCGATGTTCCATCAATAGATAATTAATTTAGATTCGGTAAATACAAAACGACGAGCCAAATATGCAAAGCCAATGACATAATTACAAAGTGTTTGATGAATCGATAAGGGTATTGAATGATAAGCAACAACGAAAAGTAGACAATTGCAAAACTAATTTAAAGCACTACAAACATAAAATCTTCGTCTGTTGGAACAGTTTATGCCTATCATATTGAAAGCAAAGAACAAACCAGTTGTAAGTTCTTATATCTTTTTCTTCATAGCTTTTTGCATTTCTGCATTTTTTGGGCTAATGTCCATTGTTTCCTATTTTTGAGTTCTTGTGTTGTTTCTTTATTTGCTTAGATTGTTCATGTCAATGGGTGATCCCACAAAGCTGGTTTACAATTTCTGGGAGATTCTAATTTTTGCTGAAATCACGTATTTTTAGAAAATATAATGATTTAAGCCTTAAAAAGTTTCATTTAAAGAATTCCAATTAAAGAGTGTTTGATCAAACTACCTTAGATCAAACCCCCTTGGATAGAACCCTGCTATTTTTAAACCATACCTATAATAGAGTCTCCTTTGCACCTATCAAAATGTTGATAAAAAACCACTTTTGATTTACCTTTTGGGGGATCAAATGAATTCATTTAAAATTTATTTTTTTTAAGTATGTAGTCCTTATTATAAGCTTCCCAAAAGTATAATTTTAAATTTTTTTAATTATGTAGTCCTTATTATATATATTTTTTTTATTTCTTGTGAATGTAGGGTTTTCAAAAAAAACTGCACATGTGGAAAAATAGAAGATTATCAAAAAAATTGAAAAATATAGTGCACGATATTGATCCTTGATCCAAAAAAAATGAATTTCAATACATACAAAAAAGTTGTGTTATCATCTACCTATTTCTAAATTGTAATTGGTTTGACTTTGAAAGTTGATTAAGGAAAAAATATTCAATTAAACACTATGAAACCAATTGGAAGCACTAGATATCATAGTTACAAATCTAAATTCAAAAAATAGAATTTTATCCTTCATGGAAAAAAAGTTATCTGTTATACGGTGAGCGGTACTCCTTAAAAATGGTGTTTACTGAAAAAAATGAGTTTTCGAAGGAGATGGAAAAACAAGTCCAATCTGATTCCAAATTTTTTGAAAAAAATATATTTATAATCTACAGACAAAATGTCACAAATCACTAGTTTGCATCATCTTCAAATTCCTCACGGTTTAGTTGCTATAGGTGCCCGAAAGTGAAGATTTAGTTAGAAAAAATCAGTTCAATGTCCAGTTTGGCCAAAAATTGTAAACCAGTATTGTGGGATCACCCCAATGTGTTTATGGGTTAGTATTTCTTGTTTACTTAAAGGCTGAAGAGGATAATGTGCTGGTCATGATTAACAATGGAAACAGATTTCACTCTCATCAAACAATTTGAGCAAATGATTGGACAACACATAAAAGATAATGAAAAAGATATGTGAGATTACAAATGTCTATTTTTTTGACAGGTTTTATTGTGAATGAATAATTTTTCAAGATGATTAAGCAATGCAAGCAATTCTTTTCTCAACAGCCTTAAAACTTGGTGGAGGGATCGATTAATGCTAGCTACAACTCAACAACAAAGTCTAGGCAGTGAAAACAGTCAAGGGTAGTGAAGAATAGATGTTAACACACAAAATGCAGACAACAACAAACAATACACATTAAGCCATAGAATGGAAGGATTTAAAAAAACTATAGAGAAATGTTGTAAAAGACATACAAACTTACAAATTCTTTTTCTTTCTCTCCCCATACAATATCTAACATAAATTCTTTCAACAGAAACAGATTTAATGATTTTATATCTAGACATTTTACAATTACTTAGAACTAATTTTCAGTCTCATTTGATACATGTCTTTATCATGCTTAGCACAAAAGATGGAATTAATGAATTATGGTGTTAAGTCTTCTACTCAGGAACAGAGACTGGTCCATAAAATCATTCAAAGGTATGAAAGAGTAGCTCGAATAACCCACATGATGCAGACATCAAGAAACAATAGACATTAACCCATAAAATACAGACATGCAAAAAACTATAATTGTAAAAGATATAGGAACTTACAAATGCCTTGTTTTTTGCTTCCAATACAATAGACATAAACCCTCTCAACAGGAACAGATTCTATTGTCTGAATTGTTATGTACAGTTTGGAAATGGTTTAATCTCTGCTATTTCCTATCAATAAGTGTTCTTATGGATGAGTCTCTATTTTTGCAACTTTGTTATTTGTTCGGTACTTTGCAATTGTTGGTTGCTTTTATGGGTTGTTGTCTATTGTCGAGTTAAATACTTAACACCGTAATTCATTAATGTGGATTTCTCTACTACCCATGATTAAGAATGGAAGTAGCTAGTTGCAATTCAACCTATTGCATGAAAATTAGAATTTTTCGTATTTGAAGTATGTCTTGGGCTTGAAGTTTAAATTTTGTTGAGCGAAGTGTTATTTGCGTTATTTTCTCATTTTCTCAAGCTATTTTTCCGAGTGTATCTATGAGTTAGTCTTTCTTGTTGAGTGAAGGACTATAGTTCTTTGCATATGTGCATTTTATGGTTAATTTCTACTGAGTGCACTCATGCATTGCAACTGCATTTGTATTTAGTGCACTCATGCATTGCAATTGCATTTGTATTTATTAAGTGAAAATTAAAATTAGGTGTAAGTAAATGGAAAATTTCTGGGAATAAAATCATTAAATCTGTGTCTATTGAAAGGGTTTATAGTCTTTTATAGTTTCATTTTATAGTGGTTTACATATTTTCATTTTATGGGTCAATGTCTATTGTTTGTTGTTGTTTGCATTTTGTGTTTTTATGTCTATTACTCGCTATTCTTTATAGGTTAGTGTCTGTTATTGAGTTAAATACTTAGTTCCATTTCAATTTATTCGATGAAGATGAGAATAGTTCATGTTTTGAATATTTCTTGGTTTTGAAGTTTTGATTTTGTTGAGCAAAGTAGTATTTGTGTTGTTTGCCCATTTGCTCAGGTTGTTTCTATGAGTGTAAATTTGGGTTAGCCTTTCGTGTTTGGTTCTTTAAAATTGTGGGTTGCTTTTATGGGTTGTTGTTTGCTGTCGAGTCAAATACTTAACACCATAATTCATTAATGTGGATTTTTCTGCTACCCATGATTAAGAATGGAAGTAGCTAGTTGCACTTCTATTTATTGAATGGAAATGATAATTGTTCGTATTCGAAATATTTCTTGGGCCTGAAGTTTAAATTTTGTCGACCAAAGTTTTATTTGCATTGTTATGTACAAATATACAGGCATACATATACATATGTATAGATATATATGCACATATAGATACAATGATTCTATTCCCAGATAGTTTCCAATTACTTGGACCTAATTTTCATTGTTATTTAATAAATTCAAGTGCAATTGCAGTGCATGTGTGCAAATAGGAAGCGCTAACCCATAAAATTAGACTCAATTATATGAAAAATGTAGAGCGCACACACAGACATATATATACACATATGCACACATAGCTACATGCAAATACATATATATGTATCTATATGCATACAAACATACATATATATGCACACACACATATACATATACATATATACAAACATAGATGCATATATATACATATATACACATAGTTACATGCACATACATATATATTTATGCATACAAACATACATATACAAATATATATACTTATATATATATACACACACACATACAAGCATATATACATGTATATACATTCATATGTACACATAGATACAATGATTTTATACCCAGATATTTTCCAATTGCTTGGACCTAAATTTCATTGTTGTTTAATAAATTCAGGTGCAGTTGCAATGCATGAATGCACACAGTAGAAATTAACTATAAAATGTAGAGATACAAAAAACTATAAAACAACACTGTAAAAGATATAGGAACTTACAAACGCTTCATTTTTCAAATCCAAAATCAGTGAAGGAATTAGCACAATAGTGTGCTTGTCATGATTAAGATTGAAAGTAATATTTCCTCAGCATGCATGCACTGCAACTGCACTTGAATTTAGTTGACGAAACTAAAAATTAGGTCTAACCAATTGGAAAATGTCTCAATGTAAAATGATTAAGTTTGTGTCTATTCAGGGGGTCTATGTCTATTGTATTGGGAGTGAAAGACGAGGAATTTGTAAGCTCACATGTCTTATATAGTGTCATTTTGTACTTTTTCACACATTTGTATTAGGAAACAGACAAAAAGAAAAATCAAAGCGTAAAAGATAGAGTAACTTACAAATGCCACCTTTCTCACTTCCAACACCAAAGATGAAAACCCTCCCAATAGACACAAATTTCATCCCCATCAAACAACTTGAGCAAATGAAAAAACAACGCAAATACCACTTTGATCAACAGACTTAAAACTTCACACCATAACCCAGTAATGATGAGTGCACTTCAGTTTGCTCACAATAAATGAGAAGACACAAATAGTAAATGCAAATGCACTGCTCAAGATGCCATGCGTCCCCAGGAGGAGTCCATGCCAAGACACGACTATACAAACAAAATCATGAAATATTTCCAATAGCAAAGCTCCCTACAATAATTATTATTATTAATAAAATTTAGAAAATACCACGAGGAAAATTACACCCGCCAATCACAAAATAGCAAGAACAAAAAAAAAAGTGCTTTTCCTAAATATTCCCTGGAACATCACCAAAACCATATCTTTATTTTTCCAGTGTCATTCCCCAAGCACAATTTTAATATGCAAGATTGAGGCGATAACATTATTTCCCTACCTTATAAAAGGAGAAACTAAAAATACTAAAGAAAGATATTTGAAAGATTTGAAAATTTAATCATTAAGAATGAAAGAAATATTTTCTCCCAGCATGTGCATTGCAATTGCATTTCAATTCACAAAATGGAAATTAAAATCAAGTCCAAGCAATTGGAAAATAGTTGGGTGTAAAATTATTAATTTTGTGTCTGTTAAGAGGGCTTTGATATGGTTGTCCTCTTGCACTTGCTCTTTTTGTGCATGCATAACATTCTAATAACGAGCTTAAATGCATATATAGTGTGCCAATTCTATTTGATATCAATAGGATGGAATGCAACTCTCGTAAATGGCTTCTGCTATAAACTTCAATGACTTGCAATGTTTATTCATTTCCTTACATTGGCTCTCAGACAGGGAAATTTGGGAAAAAGTTGTTGCACTATCATTTGGGTGTTGTTTACTCACTTGCTCAGATTGTTTGATGAGACAAACATCTATGTATTTTGATAGGATCTATGTCTTCCACCTTCGAAACAAAGAAAGAGATAATTGTAATTTGATGTGTAGAAAATCCATGTCTATTGAGAAGGTTTATACATATCACATTCAAAGCCAAAAATGAGTGATTTGTAAGTATTGTTCCTCTGCATTGTTTTTGCATTTTCTTGGTAGAACTGATCAACATCAAAATTGTGTCTCCTACCAGGGGTTATTTCTATCATATTCAAAACAATAAAAAATTCATTTGTAAGTTTTAACATCATTTACACTATTGTGCTCTAGTTTTTCCTTTCTCTTCCCTCTTTGACTACCTCTACAAGTTACTGCCTCCTCTTCAATTGCAGACTTAACACCATCATTCATCAATGTTTGTGTCTTTGCTATCAACAGCTAACAAAGCATTTGATGGACTCAAGTGTATTCCCCATCAATGAATTTACATATCAAGCTCTTGTCCTTGTTGCCTCTTGAAAAGCACTCAAAAGGACATTTGTAACAATTTATTCATTTTGGCTTTCTTCTATATTAAACAATTTATCTTTCTAATATTTACATGTTTTATGCTTTCAACTATTACTTGTGTAACCTAATTGCTACTTTTAATCGCTCTATGTAGTTTCCTATATCAATAAAGTTTGATAAGGAGGCTCAGTTGGTGGACCAACTGATATTCATGCACGTATAACCACAATGAAATTATCGTTTCCACATACATCAAGTTGACTAATTCTATGCACATAAAACTATTTGGAATCCCATAAACTATACATTACATTATTCATTGTAATCTATGAGTTATCATATTTCTCATACACGCTACTTAGTCGAGCATATTTATCCTGGGTTTGATACAAACACTTTATTAATACAAGTGTTCATAAAAAATTCATTTGACTTCATTTTCATTCTGGACAGTGGTATTTTCCTCCTGCTTTTCTCATTCTCTTTATTTTTTTTAGTAATAATAATTATTCTAGCAAGCTTTGTCATTGCAAATATTTGATGAGTTTGTTGATATACTCGTGTCTTAGCATGCATTCTTCTTCATGAAGACTTCACATGATAATGTATTGTTCATGATCAATAATGGAAATAATATTTCCCCCGCACGCATGCATTGCTACTACACTTGAATTTATTAAATCAAAATGAAAATTAGGTCTAAATAATTCAAAAATGTCTATATGTAAAAATCATTAAATCTATGTCTACTATAGGGCGGCTATAAAACAAGGCATTTCTAACTTCACATAACTTTTACAACGTTGTTTCATAGTTTTCCCACTCCTCTGTATTTTATCAGCTAATGTTTGTTGTTTCTTGTTGTTTGCATTCTCTATGCACATCCATTGGAATAGCCTTTCAATTTGTTAAATGAGAATGTAAATTAAGTTTGAGTAATTGGATATTGTCCAGGTCTAAAACCATTGAATATGTATCTGTTCAAATGATTTACAATTGTAAATTTGTATGTCTTTTACAATGTCATTTTATAGTTGTTTTAAACTCTTTCATTTTATGGGTCAATGTCCTTCGTTTCTGATTAAATAAATAAAAACAAAAAAATGGCTTGCATAGAAAAAATCCTAATTATGTATATTTCTATATATTATTTATATATGCATCAACACAATTTTGATTTCTTTGCTAGCCATAATTAAGAATGGAAGTGGCTAGTTGCAATTCTATTTATTTGATGAAAATGAGAATAGCTCATATTTGAAATAGTTCTTGGCTTTGAAGTTTTAAGTTTCTCAACCAGAGTATTATTTCCATTGTTTTTTTATTTGCTCAGATTGTTTATGTCAGTGTATTTATGGATTAGTCTTTCTTGTTCAGTTAAAAATTGAACTGGATAGAAACATATCCACCTATTGAAGATAAACCCAGTGCTCTATCCATTTCTTGATCCATGGACACTATGCACATATTGGAAAAATGACTATGTATATCGCTGGTGGATAAGTTGCATTGTTCATAGTAGTTGACATGTCCCATTGGAAATTGAAATGCATGCATACATAGATTTTATTTACTATTAAGATTGAGAGGTGTCTTCATAATAGAAGCAATAGCTTGTTGCTATTAGACAATCAACAAATGTAGCTAACAAATTCAAAAATCACCTAAAACAAATAGGATTTTGATCTTTGTCTTTGTAGCTACCTTTTTGAGATGCAGTTTTTGAACATTTGAAGAAGCAACACCAATGCCCAGATTAATGCCAATGGACAAAATATACTTGGGGGTCACCAGCCGAAATCTAGCCAAGATTAAAACATAATTTGGAAGTCACTACTGCATTTCACATAGATCATATCACCTTTAGTAGAGAACATCTTACAAGCACAAGACCATAAAACATAATAAATGTGAAACATAAACAAACCATGGAATATAATGGAAAACAAACCTGAATTATTATTTATTACTGAATCCATCCATTTGGAAAAGCTACTAAATCTCACCAAATAGACTATCCATTTGTGAGATAAATTCCATAATCTTCTAAAAAGCATAAGAAAAGTATATAAGCAAAAAATGGAAAAAGAAACTGAATTTTCTATTGTAACTTTAATTCCCATACTTCACTCGGTCCAGGGAATATTTAAAAGTGAATATACAAGACAAAATAATTAAAACCTTACACATATACTAGCTGAACTTCTCAATGCTTATCTCTACTTCATGATAAACTAACATTGTCACAGATGCAAATTCCTCTCCAATTTGACTATCTTCTTCTTTGCATAGCTTCAAAACAGGTTCAAACAAAAGGTCACAGACATATACTATAATGTGTTAACTACAACTATTAAGCATCAAAAAATTAAATGACATTCCAATTTACCTATTTTTTTCTTTATACATGGCCAGTGGTAGCATCTGCAGATGTGCAAAGGACTTCAGAGTAGGCTTCTTAACATTCCTTGTAGTAGCACATCGATTTGTACAACTGAGGTAGGTTTGCAATCAATAAATGATTGACATAGATACCTGCAAAATTGGCATCAACTACAAAACACATTGTGCCATGTGTATACACACACATATATGCACACACACACACATATATATGTATGTTTGTATATATATATACATATACATATATATATATATACATATATATACATATATATATGTATATGTATATATATGTATACATGTATATGTATATATATGTATATATGTATATATACATATATATGCACATAGATATATATACATAAATATAGGTATATATTTCTACATTTATATACACATGCAAACATATAAACAAATACATATATACTTACATAGATATATATATATATATATATATATGCATACACACACACATATATATACATGCAGCTCAATGCATATACATATATGTATGTGTATGCACTCGTATATACATATGTATATGTAAGTGCATATATAAACACATATAGGTATACTTGTATACACACACACACATATATACATATACACACACACATGTAAATACATATATATACATATATGTACACAACTTTTTTATACACATATATCTATATCAACATACATACATATGGAAATATATGTGTATATAAATATATATACATACATATATATATGCATACACACACACACATATACACACACACACACATGTTGATGTTATTGCAATCATGGTTATGGCAGTGCTATTAGTATTGCCTCTTCAAATGTGACAAAATTGTTTCTTGAAAAGCTAGCTAGAACCACGAGCATCAAAATCCCATTTACTTGAAATGTTTTTTGAATTTCTTTGCTACATCTGTCAATTGCCTTATAGCAGTAAGGTGTTGCTTCTATTATCAAGGCACCTATCAATCTTAACAGTGAATAAAATCTATGCAATCATGTATTGCAATTTCCATCCAAACATGACAACTACTACCGACAATGCAACCTATGCTCGTTTTAGAATAGTTATGAAGCATCTCAATAGAAATAGATTTTACTCCAATAGATTTTACAATTACGTAGGAGTTATTCCCATTTATTAGATTTAAGTGCAATCGACATGCATGCTTGACAGAGAAAAGATTAGTTCCATTGTTCATGATCACTAACAAAGAGATCACAAAACCTAGGGGAGGAATCGATTAATTCCAACTGCATTTCAATCCACTAGCAGTGAGAGGAAATAAGTGACTAGGAAATGCAAATTCCATGTTAAAACAATACACATTGGATTTTGTACATACCTAGGCTTTATACTTAACCATAGTTAGCAAGATTTTTGGATTTCGTTGTTAATTATTTAACTCAACAACAAACACCAGGCCATGAAAAGGGACAAAGATAGCAAAGAATACACATTAGCACACAAAATATGGACAACAACAAACAATACACATTAAGCCATAAAATGGAAGAATGTAAAAAAACTATAGAACAACGTTGTAAAGACATACGAAGTTACAAATACTTTGTCTTTCCCTCCCCATACAATAGACATAAATCCTTTCAACATAAACAGATTTAGTGATTTTATATCTAGACATTTTGCAATTTCCTAGAGCTGATTTTCATTTTCATTTTATAGGTGTCTTTGTCGTGCCCAACAAAGAAGATGGCATTAATGAATTATCGTGCTAAGTCTTCTAGGGAAGAATAGATATGCAAAAGACTATAAAAAGGACATAGATATATATATGCATACATTTAAGTATATACAGATATGTATACATACATGTATATATATATGCATACACACATATATATATATATGTATATATATATGCATACATATATATATATATATACATATATGTATATATATATGCATACATATATATATATATACATATATGTATATATATATGCATACACACATAGATATATATATGCATACATTTAAGTATATACAGATATGTATACATACATGTATATATATGCATACACACATATATATGTATAAACATCTACAAGGGAAAAATGTAAACATATATGTATGCATATACTTTCATATATACATATGTATATATATACACATATGTAAGTGTATGTGTGTAGAGTTATATATATGCATATGCACATACATATAAGCACATGTATACATGTATGCATACATACCTTAATAAATACATATCTACATATGCATATATATGTACGTGTCATTTTGTAGTTTTTTACACGTTTGTATTTTATGGGTCAATTTCTATCATTTGTTGTTGTTTGCATTTTTTGAATGCATGCATCGCATTGCAATTGCACTTGAATTTATTAAATAGCAATGAAAATTAGGTTGAATCAATTGGGACATATCTATCATAGAAATTGGACAATGTCTATTTGTTCAAGATATGTCTGATCTGCCATGGATCTAATTAAGTAAATGAAAAAACAACTCTAATAATACTTTGATCGACAGGTTTAAAACATCACACCAAAACCCACTAATGATGACTATACTTCATTCCACACACAATAAATGAGAGCTCACATATTAGAAAATGAGAAATCCACGAGGAAAATGCTAGCAACCAACGAGAAAACTGTGAGAGGGAGATAGAAATAAAACATAAAATGGCGATGATACATGCACATACATATGTACATATATATATGCATACGAACATACATATATATATGCATACACACATATACATATGGACATATACAAATATATACATATACATATATATATATGCATACGAACATACATATATATATGCATACGCACATATACATATGGACATATACAAATATATATATATATATATATATATTTATTTATTTATTTATTTATTTATTTATTTTTGCAACCTTGTTTCATGTGTTTTCATGTGTTCCCATGTGTTCCTACATGATTGTGTTATATTTTTCTCCCATATTGTGAAGTCTTTGAACATATTGTACTTGGATACTGGCACCATATATATACATATTTTATTCACATGTTATTGCAATTTCCTCATTGGCTTTTTCCATTTTTGGCATGGGGAACTAATGTTATCGCCCAATCTTGCATATTAAAATTGTCCCTGGGGAATGCCATCAAAAAAATAAAGATATGGTTTTGGTCATGTTCTAGGGAATATTTAGAAAATGCAATTTTTTTTCCTGTTCTTGCAATTTTGTGATTGGCAGGTGTAATTTTCATCATGGTTTTTCCATTTTCTATTTTTTTTTAATAATTATTATTGTAGGGCACACAGGAACAGTTACTTCCATTCTCAAAGTCCTTTACTTGAGACAGTCTAAACTCAACGCCATAATCCATTAATGGAAAGTGCACTTGAATCTATTTACAACAAATGAAAATCAAACTCCTTCAACTTAAATTACAAAATATAAATTTAACTACAAAAAAATCAAAAGAAAAATTAGGTTAAATTGACAGTGTACGAAATAGAAAATGCATGAAACATAATCATCCCAACCTATACAACTTCGTTACGATTATAGCTAGAGTAATTACATAAAAATAGTATTATATAATTTGCAATTATTCTACAAGAAGAAATAAACTTGCATACTCTCTTACCTAGATCGCAAAGAAGTTTTCAACCTACCTTCAATTATGAAAATAAACATAAACCCTTTCAACAACAATAGATTTAATGATTTTACACCCAGACATTTTCCAATTACTTAGACCTAATATTCATTGTCATTTAACAAACTCAAGTGCAGTTGCAATGAATGCATCCAAACAACAAGCATTAACCTATAAGATGCAGAGATGTAAAAAAACTATAAAAAGGACACTGTAAAAGACATAGGAACTTACAAACGTGTGCAGCTAGGTATTTCCATTCTTAATCATGGATAGCAAAGAAATCAACATTAACGAATTACGCTGTTAAGTATTTAAGTCAACAACAGACACTAACCCATACAAGCAATCAACAATAGCAAAAAATAGACATTAACACACAAAATGCAAACAACTACAAATATTACACATTAACCCATTTAATGCAAACATGCAAACCACTATAAAATGACACTGTAAAAGGCATACCAAGTTACCAACACCTTGTTTCAACACACACAAATTTAATGATTTTATACCCAGATATTTTCCAATTACCTAGACCTAATTTTCATCACTATTTAATAAATTCAAGTGCAATTGCAATGCAATGCATGCGTGCAGAAAATGCAAACAACAACAACATTTTCCAATTACCTAGGCATAATTTTCATTTTTCGTTAAATAAATTCAAGTGCAGTTGCAATGCATGCATGCCCAAGAAATATTAATTTCATTCTTAATCATGAAAAGCACACTATCGTGCTAGCTCCTTCACTGAACAAGAAACACTAATCCATAAATACACTCGGACAAACAATCTAAGCAAATGAGAAAACAACGCAAATAACACTTCACTCAACAGAATTTAAACTTCAAGTGCAAGAAATACTTCAAATATAAACAATTCTCATTTTGACCCAATAGATTGAAGTGCAACTAGCTATTTCCATTCTTAATCATGGGCAGAAAAGAAATCCACATCAACAAATTAGGATTTTAAGTATCTAACTCGACAACAACCAGCAACCCATAAAAGCAACCCACAATTGCAAAGGACCGAACAAGAAAGACTAACCCATATTTACACTCATAGAAACAAGCTATACAAATGGAAAAACAACACTAAAAATACTTTTCCCAACAGAATTAAAACTTCAAAACCAAGAAATATTCAATGTATTTCACTCGACAACAGACATTAACCCATAAAGAATAGCCAACAATTAATAAATTCAAATGCACTTGCAATGCATCAGTGCACACAATGGAAATTAACCATAAAATGCAAAGATACAAAAAACAATAAAATGAAATTGTAAAAGATATAGGAACTTACAAAGGCCACCTTTCTCGCTTCCAATCCGAGCAAACCAGCAGGCAAACGAAAAAAATCAAAGCGTAAAATATAGAGTAACTTACAAAGGCCACCTTTCTCGCTTCGAGCACAGTAGATGAAAACCCTCCCAACAGACACAAACTTCAGCCTCATGAAACAACCTAAGAAAATGAACAAACAACGTGAATAACAGTTTGTTTGATAGACTTAAACCTTCACACCATACCCCACTAATGACGGTTGCACTTTAGTCTCCTCACAATAAATGAGAAGACAAATAGTAAATGCAAATGTATTGCTCAAGATGCTACGCATCCCCAGGAAGAGTCCATCACAAGACACAACTATACAAACAAACTCATGAAATATTTCTACTAGCAAAGCTCTCTAGAATAATTATTATTATTAAAAAAAATTAGAAAATTCCAAAACCACGAGGAAAATTACACCTACCAATCACAAAATTGCAAGAAAAAAAAATGCTTTTTCTAAATATTCCCTAGAACATCAGCAAAACCATATCTTTATTTTTCCAGTGCCATTCCCAAAGCACAATTTTAATATGCAAGATTGAGGCAATAACATTAGTTCCCCACCTTATAAAGGCAGGGACTAATAAAATAATATATTTTTTTTGCAATTTTTTTTTTAGTAAAACAAATTGATATTTAAAAAAAAAAAAATATTTTATGTTAAAACAAAAAATATTTTTATTTTAAAATAAAAAATATTATTTTCTAAATTAATTTGTTTATAGGGGCTAAATGGTTCTCTAGACATTTTTTTTTTGCCTTACCTGGCAACTTTGTTCAAAATTGATGTTTTGACAGTCAATTTTATGGTTTTCAGGCCTTTTGAGCATGATGGCAGGGTTGAATTTGACCCAAAATGCTCTGAAGTGATGACTCCTTTTTGGATCTGGCAATGAACCTCCTGCTTGAAATTGTTGCAGATTTGGCCTTCGGTGTCTGTTTCAGACAAAACAAAGGGAAGATCTGAATGTTTCAGTTGCTCTAGACTCAATGGTGAGCTCATAATATCTCCAGGAAGCTTCAATAGACCTGTAACTAACAAGTCAATATATGAACCCCCTAGAAATTGATACTTTTTTCACACCTTTCTAATTCTCCAGATCATCCAAGAATGCAAGAGAAGAGCATACTTAGTTTTTTGAAAAAAAAATAGCTTTACACTCAAATTTCTAAAGAATTGCTAACCCACAAATCAAATTTGGCTCTGATACCATGTGATATTTGCTAACTAGCCTACCAAGAATCTAATGACTGAAGGAAAGAAAAACTAGAAATATGAAGAGGAATAAACTCTATTCCTCTCAAGAATGCAAAGCTATATTCAGCTTGAGAATTTAGATTACAAAGAAAATGTCTTGGTTATATAGGCCAAGGGGAGAGATAGATGCAACCAGATTATGACAAGTGTTGACATCCTATGAGGTGTGAAAACTCATGTCATTAAATACTCAATCACCTTATCCCTATGTAAAGTTAAACTAGTTTGAAGAAGACTTTAGTGGAGAACTAGCTAAGAATGAACTAGTTAGATAAAGTACCCCTTTCACACTAACAATGAGTGCAAATAGATGTGATTTTCAACAGCACAAGTTTGCTCTGAAAATGTGGATCTCTGTTCAATAGATGCAAGGTCTATTTATAGAATAGGAAAAATGAAATTGATGTTCAAGATTGGAAGAATCAATCAACGATCATAATGGAAAGAAGATGGAGGCATGGATCATGGATTCCCATCAAGGGTTGAGAATGCAAGATGATATTTAATCAAGGGATCACAATCATCCAAACAAACACACTTTCAAAACTTGCACAAGAAGTTTGTTGAAAGTTTGTTATAAGGAAGAATATTCCTTTTTTCAAATGAGTGAAGAGAATATTCTAAAGGAATTTTCTCATGGGTGAGGAAAATTAGCATTTAGTTAATTAAAACCAAATTTTAATGTGCAAAGGGGAAGGAATATTCCATTAGAATATTCCTTTTGGAGGAATGTACAAAGGAGGAATATTCCCTTGCAAGTGGGAGGATTAAATTTAATTAGCAAATTGGAAATTAAAACAAAGTTTCAATTATGAAAATTAGGGAAATTTAGGATATTCATTAAATAATTAACTTATTTAATGAAAAGGGGTCAAAATGACATTTAATTAAAAAATTAAGATTATTTAATTTAAATGAGAGGACTTAGGGTGTTAAATTAGATATTTAGATGATTTATCCAATTTAACAAGATAAAAGGTTAGCATGAAAGGGGGAGGAATTAACCTAATTAAATTAATCAGATTAATAAATGAAAATGATGCAATTAATTAAATAGCTAGGATAATTTAATCAATTAATCGAAAAGAGGATGGATTTTAGGACGAAACAATGTTAGTATATCAGATTCGAGTGTGTGATATCATTTAAGATATTTTTAAGTGTCTACATTTTTCCCCTCTTTGAAGCGAGGTACCTATTACTTCGGTTCAAAGACTGGCACTTTTCGGATTAAAACTACTGCTTAGATAAAAATAAATTAAAAAAATCTGATTTTTGGATGCCCCACTATTGCTCCAACAAAAGGAATAAGCTAGTAACCTGGCCCCTTGAGAGATCAGGCGAAAATGTTGAATTTTGGGTTGATCTAGTGAAAAAGGTTTAATATAGGTCCAAGTGCCAAAATAGGTCCTGGGATGCCAAAAATGGCCTCAGAAACTCAAAACAAATGGCTCAAAATAGGTCGCGAAGCACGGAAATGTGTAAAACAGGGAAAAACCCTAGCTTCTGGCTCAAATTAGGGAAAAAAACCCTAATTTTTAGGCTTGGGTTACACTTACAATTCATTTGTGCATTCAACCTTTAGAGATTTATGCATTTGGAGCTCTGACACCTTGGTGAGATGGCTCACAGTGTGCTTCCACTTCACCTTTTCGAGCAGGTTCGAGAGTACCAATGCTGAGCAGACGTAGGACCATGGGTATGTGACTCGAAATGCTCCTCGATTTTTTCATTTAGGTGCATTTAATAGCATGTCAAAATTAGGTTTTAAGGAGCGTTGTTATATAGCGACACATAAGAGGCATTGGAAACATCGCTATTGATGTTTTAGTGACACACCTTTTGTTTAGTGGCACACCATCATTTTTCGGTTGGGCGACGCTTTTGATTTGGGGGTCACAAGTTTAATATAGTGACACATAGGATGTTTAGGTTGAGTAATGCTCAAAAGCGATGGGCAACGCATATAGAAAATGGCAACACACTCAAATTTTTAGCTATAGTGACGCATGCAAATTCTAATTCGCTATTGAGTAATGTGATGCATGTCCCTAAATTGGCGACACACCCTGAAAATTTATATAGAGAAGCTATTGATTTCAACAATGATTTTGATGCTTTTGGTACAAAGTCTAATATTTTGATCAATTTTTCATTTTTTTGGAAAATTGATGCTATGTGTGTGATGACTAGGTTTCATTGCATTCATGCCTGAGGTTTGGACCCACCTTTCCATGATGAAAATGCTCATTGAGAGATGGCACAACGAGACCTCTTCTTTCCACTTTCCCACCAGCAAGGCTACCATCACATTGGAGGATGTGTGGTGGATCCTACGTCTTCCCATCCATGGGGAGCGAATGATCTATGACACGGATGTCAGGAAAGATGCATGATGTTCATTGTTGTGATCTAACAATATCATACTAATTAGTTCGTAGATTGATTTGGATTTGTACCGCGAATAGGTACTAATTTTCACATTGTTTGTGGCTGCACTCATTTGCGATGTGATTTCCCTCAATCGACGGGGTAGAGGTTTCAGTCTGGGATGGGGGGTGGCTTGGCACGACATGATCCATCAAGCCACTATGTATGCATGGGGCATGTTCTTCTTGCTTCTTTATATCACAATATGTACCAGGTTGTCTACTACGAGGGCAAGAGCATCAGAGCATGTGTGACTCTACTTCATATTTGGGGATATAAGCACACTGTTGTTTTGAGGCCACTTGTCTTTTTGATAAATATTCACAAGGATGAACCCATCGTCTTCAGGTACAGGGTTCTAATGACATTTCAGCATACAAGGCTAATAGGTTTACCTTATTGGCGGTGGGTCATTGATGACATGACCGTGTTTCAATGGAGGCCATGGCTATAGGTTCCTACATGGTATGATGACCATAAGTAGTTGTACTTCACTCGCCAGACTCGCTATATGCAGGGGAAAGATCACACCATCATAGAGTGATACCTTCTAGACCGCATTAAGAGATGGTTTGGGGAGGTACATGATGTACCTCCTTAGGATTGCATGGCAGTGTTCATGAGATCTCAGCAAGAGGTCCAGTAGGGAGCACAGATTGACCCCGTAGTGGTGGTCAATGACTTCAAACAACTAGTTGCCCATCCTTGGGAATATGATCAGGGCTTTCCAAATGTGGGGACTACCCCTAGATATGATGCATGGTTCAAACTACCCTTGCACTTGACAGACCCAGTGGGGGGTTACCTCATAGGCAGAGGTAGAGGTTGAGGCAGAGGTAGAGGCCGAGACAGTGGCTGGGACGGGGGCCAAGATGGGGGCCGAGGCTGAGGATAACAATAGCTAGAGAAGGATAGGGTATAGGTGTCGGGGAATGGGCATCAACAGTAGGATCAGGATCAGTAGGACCCAGGGCATCATCTTGGTCAGCAAGATGGATAGGTTCCTGAGGAACCACCACCTCCTCCACCAACTCAGCATCCAGATTAGTAGTTACAAGGTTAGATATAGGCTCTTATAGTTGAGAGAGACCAACTGCAAGCAGAGAGGGATCAGTTGCAACAACAGCTACATGATATGACTACTCAGAGGGACCATGAGGTTCATTTGCGATAGCAATTGGACTTACAACTCATCCAGGAGATTGGGCAGAGACAACAACTCGAGGCAGTGACACCAGCCTCTCAGGGATGGAAAGTGTCTGCATGGATATATAGGGAGGTAGTCACTGAGGCTACATACTATTGGATGCATTACCATAGAGATGTCCCCTGAGAGATGAGGTAGCCAGATTTTTCATATAGGAGCAAGGCACCTCCTAGGGTCAAGGATCAACCATCAATTAGAGGGGAGTCAAGCAGCCACCAGGGCTAGCCATTTTGTAGACATTTTTTTTATTATTTTCCCGATTATTTATACAGATATACATTCATGGGATCATTTTTTATAGCATCGTGGATATTGTACTTTTGATTGATATACTCACCAATTCAAATATTATACCATGACAGTCATTTTTTGATATATATAGATATATGAGATGATTTGGATCCATGATGTGATGTGCTTTGATTTCATGCTTTATGGATGTATGGATGCATATGGCATGATGTGATGTTATATTTACGCGTTATGGTTATATATGGATGCAATGCAATGGATGTGTTATCTTATTTTTCAGTACCTTTCTATGAAATGTTATGGAATGGATGTTATAACATGTTTATGATATGCTTATGCAGGATGTATGGATGGATGCATTTCTTTTTGTGTACTTTTCCCATGTGATTTATGATTTCATGATGAATGTATGCATATGGATTTATATAAAGATAATGTAGATGTTCATGCATATGATAATGATAATGCAATGTATGCTTATGCCTATGATATGTGTATGATATGTTATATGGATTAAGATGCTTAGAATAACAAATCTATGTTATCCGAAACAAATTAAATGATAATGATGATGCAATGGATTATGTTTTCCTTTATTATGATATGTTGTGATGATGGGAGATGTATGTATGTTGATGATGTTGTGGATGCAAGATGGATGATTGATGATGTTTTTGTTGACTACCATGATACCAAGTTAGTGTGGAAAGAAGATAGAAGAATAGAATGAATGATTTGACCATTGATTTTGAAGATTGATTCAAAAGTCCAAAAATTCCAAAATCCATCGAGACTTTATTAGATGTGGTGATGAGATGGATGATTTTTTTCATATCTTGGGATTGGGATTTTTTGTCATTCCTTATGTTTGATATAACACATAGAACGATGCATCATAGTATTGATAACTAGGACAACGTTGTATCCAATGTAATGGACTTTGAATTTGCAAATAGATAGGATAACCCTTGTTTACACCTTGACATACGAAAACCTTGTTAGAATGTAGGTTAGAATTTTAGAATACATTGGACCAAAGCATACACAATAGTCAACAATCTATTCAAAACAACCTCCCTATACACAACTAAGCAAGTATGTGGCAAGATTACTTAACAAGAATACCCACAAGTACAACAAATGAAAGATAATGATCGACGCCCCATTCCTTTCTCTCTAAATTGTTGAGACATCATTGAGAGGCCCTCAGAATGGTTCAATAAGATAAATCATAAGAAAAGATCACAGACAAACAGTCAGTGTTATCTATATCTCCTGCCAGTTTAAGGTAGCTCAGGTGATTTCTGATGTTGATGTCCATTGTTGGAAGGATGCATCCTAGAACAGTTTATTAGTGGTGTGATTAGGATTAAGTGTGTGATAGGTCGTTGATAAAAACTCCACTAACTCATTTACCTATGATCTATACTTTAGATTTTAACAATTAGGTTCTCACTTTATGACTTGTGTCACTTGCTTTCTATTTGTTTTAGCAAAGGTTGAAGATGACATTTGATTTATTATGGATGAGTTTTACTTCGGGTGAAAGCGAAATAGGATGGATGGTTTTGAATTTTCTGGAATATTTCAATGTTTTGGGTGTTTTGAAAATGTTTTGAGGTTGTTTTTTATCTTTTTGAAATTCTATATGAATGTTTTGGTTTTTAGTTATTTAAGGTTGTTTAGAGTTTTCTGATTTTCCAATTTTTTTTGTGTTTTTCCATTTTTCAAATGTTTTTGGGGTTTTCTAAGTTTTCTGAATGTTTCTGGGGTTTTCTAAGTTTTTTGAATGTTTTGGGATTTTCTGAGATTTTGAATGTTTAAGGATTTTCCAAGTTTTCTGACCAAGAACCTAATCTAACAGACTGTCCTAGGGGCCTTAAGGGCTTATCAAAGATGATCCTTGCCTACATTATACATGTAGAGACCACATGGTTTGACTGATTGACCTATTAAAAATGAGATATGAACAGTTGATGGATTGCTAGTTTATTATGATGAACTACTAAAGGACTGACCTAGGGTGTCTCAGGGGAACATCAATGATGACCTTGCCTACGTTCAAACTCAAAGACAATGTAGTTTGACATGTTTTTTTTTTTGGATTTTTGATGTTTTGACATTTTTAGGGATTTTGATGTGTTTTGGATGTTTTGGGATTTTGACTTTACAATTTTTGAATGTTTTTGGATTTTAGCTATATGCAAATTTGGATGTTTTTGGATTTCGACTATACAAGATTTTGATGTTTTTGAATTTTCTGATTTTCCAAGTGTTTTGGATTTAAATGAGATTTTGTGAATGTTTTTGGGATTTTCGATGAGATTTCCAATAACCTTAGGATATACAAGAACCCGATCCAATCCAGGATGAATTTACCCCAGTGTGATGGAATAGACTACCTCAATATAGGTAGGAAAAGCTGACCTTAGGAATATGCCAAGTAGTACTAAAGAAAATACGATACTTCATAATATCAAGCTATGACATGGAAATGGATGGGTGATGGAATAAATAGGATGAATGATGAGATGGATGGATGTAATGCAAAGAATGATAGGATAAAGAGCCATAGATGGATGGAGGTGCTTTATGTTAAATAGGTGTAGGACAACTGAGAGGGGGGGTGAATCAGTTGTCACAAAATTCAAACTTAAGACTTCAACACTTATCAATTCCACAACCACACTATTCTATTATTAAGTAAAAGTATGAAACACAAATAATAGAAAGTAAATCAACATAATGAACACCAGATTTTTATGTGGAAAAACCAATAAGGGAAAAACCACGATGAGGGTTAACTCACAATATAAAAAAATTATAAAATTGAATACAAAGGCTCATTGCCAAGGGCTCACTTCCTAGAAGAGGACTCACTATCCAAGTACAAAGGCTCACTACCTACAAAAAGGACTCATTGTCCAACAGGGAGGCTCACTGCCTATAGATACAAAAGAGAACAAAAGATCCACCACAATAATTAAGACACATCCACAGATTTGAATAAGGATTGCAGAAACCTTTAGCTCACTACCTTCAGGAATCCAACACAATGAAGTACTGTTGTCTCAACTCACTCACACACACTTCTGCTCTTATGATTTGTGCCTCACTTTCATCACTTTGCATCACATTGTCATACAATTCTTCACAATTCGACTTGCTTTTATACCATCCTCAACCTTAGAAACTTTCTCCAAGGTCGGCCACAAATACCTCATTTCATAAATCCAAATTAGGTTGGCAACTCAACATTCCCGTAGTGGAAAGGAATGATAGTCAACCAATAAAAAATTTAACCAAGACCAAAAATAATGTCTCAGATCAATCACATGCTTCCTCAATTTAATTTTATTCTTTGAATGAAGTGTAAACACCAGGTCGGCCAAACCTAATGAAAACACAAATGAACATTGATGTACATGCTTCCCAACAAGAAGATGATATGAAGACTCCACAACACACTTCATTATGCATGAGAATACATCTCTGATTTCTTCAGATACATCCGTAGCAAATGTAATATGCTTCAAAATCTAAACACCTTTCACCAGTTCATCTGGATTGTGCAAACCCATATTGAAACACTGAAACATGAATTTTGGATCACCAAAATTCAACCTTCTTTTCCAAAACCCAGATAACACCATCTCAAGACATATCCCGTATCTACAAGATCTGAAACAAAATAGCAGAGGACTGTGGAGAAGAAACATTTCTCTCAATCCGCAGAAGATCAACTCTGCCAGAACAATTCACACACCGGTGAATGTAACTTTCATGTACTATCACACTAGAAGCTAAAACTTGGGATATAGCACCACAAGATCACCATTATCAAATATTTAGATCTGCACAAGCATAGGATCAACATAGGAGAAACGTGAAGCACATACCGCAACACATTCTAAACACATTCATCACTCTAACTTCTCTTTATTATTTTTCTCAAAAGCACTTGGAAACTCATCAACACATCACATCTACAACAACATAAAGATAGCTCCATGTACTCACAACATCTCAGCAGCATGTTAGCTATACATGTACAATCTGCAACATATTGAACTATGTTGACATCAATGACAACGTTAATGACAACACCACTAGACTAGCTCATACTTGCAACACTTTATTTATGCAAGGCACATGTTTTCTAGTTTTTCACCAAGGTACTTGCCCAAAGCACCACTGAAGTGGTTTTCACTAGAGGACGATTGTTTTTCTTTACTATTTTCAATCCTTTTTCTTATTTTTTAGATTTTTTTTATCATTTTTTGATTTTTTTTGTATTTTCAGATTTACACCCTTCAAGCCTAGGCATAATTTTTTTTTAAGATGCAGACTATTGGTTGGTTCCTGCAAGGGTTCACCTTTAGGCATTGATAAGTGGTATTCGCCTGATCCATAGCTTGTTGTGACGAAAAAGGGGCCTAACCAGTTAGGCTCAAACTTTCCTTTACTGTCCTAATCTGGAATATTTTTTCTGATTCTATTTTAGGACAAGATCCCCTAATTGGAAAGATCGACTGTTGATCTTCTTTCTATAGCTCTGTTTTAGTCATTTTTGATATAATTGCAAATGATTAAGGGCATCAAGATGACACTCATCCAATAATTCTAGCTCATTTAGCTGAGATACTATATATTCTTCATCAGTGATCAAATTTTGTAATGACACTCACAGTGAAGGAAGCTTGACCTCGATGGGTAGGATGGCTTCTGATCCATAGACCAAGGAGAATGGGGTTGCACCTATAGGTGTGTGGATATTGGTTCGATAGGCCCATAGGGTGGGATTTAACTACAGATGTCAGTCACAGCCAGCTTCGATAGGCCAAGGAGAATGGGGTTGCACTTGTAGGTGTGCGGATACTGGTTTGATAGGCCCATAGGGATGGATTTAACTATAGATTCTAGTCACAACCAACTTCATTGACCAATTTTTTTAGGATTTTTAGAATGGTCTTGTTTGTAGCCTCAGCTTGACCATTTCCTTGGGGGTAGTAAGGGGTAGAGAATCGGTGCTGGATGTTGAATCTTTGACATAGCTCTTTCAAATCCTTATTCTTGAAGGGTGTTCCATTTTCATAGATAAGGGCTTGTCATGGAACACCATAACAGCAGATAAGCTAATTCAAGATAAATTTAGAATTTTTCTTCCCTGTTATGTAGGCCATAGGAATGGCTTCAACCCATTTGGTAACTCAGTGGCTGTGAGGATGAATTTATGGTCGTTAGATGAGGTGGGAGTAATCTTTCCTATGAGATCAAGGCCCCACTATGAGAAAGGCCAAGGTGTGACCATCAGCTATAACTCCTGAGTTGGGGCATGAATAAGATCTCCATCCTGTTGATACTAGACACACTTCTGCACGTACTTATGGAATTCTCTTTCCATGGTTGTTCAGTAATACCCCATCCTCAACAGTTTCTTAGCTAAAATAATACCACTAGAATGGGAACCACATATGCCATCATGTACTTTTGTTAAGGCGGTCAAGGCTTCTTCTTGGTTGAGACATCATAGTAATGTCCCCTTGATGCTTTGGTGGTATAAGGTATCACCTAGGATCATGAATCAGGATGCCTTTTAACAAAGGTCTTCTTTAGGTTGGAGGTGATATCAGAGGGAAGGGTTCCTCTACTAAGGTAGGTGAATATTTCATGATACCATGGGGAACTAGGACCAACAATGACACATGCAAATTTAGATTTCGGATTATGAAAGTTGGTATGAGAAGTTATTCTATCAAGAATTCACATTGAAGGACGTTGTGTGGCATGTCTAACAATGATTCAATTGTTGCCATAGCATCTGCTACTTGGTTGTTCATGCGAGGAATTTTCTCAAAAGTTATATCAATGAAAAGGTCCTTGAGATTTTCCACCATATTCTTATAAGGAGTAAGCTTATCATCCTTAGTTTAGTAGTCATCATTGACTTGGTTGATAACTAGTTGTGATTCCCCTTAGACTTTCAACTCTTGTATTTTCCATTGAAATGATGAGTAAACCCACAAAACTAGTTTACAATTCTAGAGAGGAAGGAAACTTGCAAAAATCACCCCCATGGAAAAAAAATTGGTTTTTGGGGGTTCAAACAAACATTTGGTTCGAGTGAACCCAAAGGGGATTCGCTAGAACCCCCTTTCGAGTGAACCCATTAAATGCTAGGTCCCACCATTCCCAAGTAAAAACCAAAAGGAAAGCTTTGTGGAAAGGGGGTTCGCTTGAACCCTGGTTCAAGTGAATCTCCAAGGGGGGTTTGCTTGAACCCCCTTTTCCCCTTCTCCCCCTCTGGCCCCAAAAATCTCCATAATTTTTCCCTTTGAAGCTTGAGTTAAGGATGAAAATGGAGGAGACTTCACAGACCCAACTAGATGATGGTAGTCCTTGGAACGATCTATCCAACGAATATAATTTTAATATGTTTTGGTTTTATTATGTTTTTGGTTTTTTTTTTTGATAAAAGTGGCGAGCCACTATAAATATATTAATATAAGAAAATATACATAGACCTGGTTCAGAGGGCATACCAGTAGGAAAGAACCAGGAAGAAAACCTTTGGTTATAGCCCAAAATATTTCATAATTTGAGTCAAAATATTACAAAAGATTACAAAGTTTCCCCACATGACGGGGACAATATGCATATTTTCAAAAAACTATCTACAGTACTGCCACCTTATAAAATTTAAGCTAATTACATGACTGAGGAAAAATGAGGCATATACGCGAGCCTCTGCAAAGATAGCTATAACAAAATTTTAACTAACAAAATTTTATCTATTCTTCCATTTGTTCATCGCAAGTTGAATTCATATCATGCACCATAGCTTGCTCGTTCTTCAAATCCGCTTGGCATATGAGTGTTTCCTTTGCAAAGAAATCATATCCAATAAACTAGGTCGATTCATGTTCAGGTTGAATCACATCATTCGATTGGTCAGGAGGCAATAAACCCTAAATTGGAGCTTTTGAAGTCTCCGCATGTGAAAACCCCTGAAATGTTTGAAACATTTGGGCTTCTAGCTCATTGCTCATTATCACTTTTTTTCCTACAAAATGGCTAAGAGACAAATCTTGCACATAATCCCGAAGGAATAAAGTAATATAAATTTTTTCCTTGATTTCAAATTCCAGAGACTCATTGAACCTTTTTCCTTGCTTTTTTAGGGTAGACAACAGACCATAATCATTTTTAAATTCAATGCCCAATCTTATAGCTTCAAAAATTTCCTCATACCCATATCTTTCTTTGACATATTCACATGGGAATAGAATGTATTTGGTTTTTTAGTTTGATCAAACATAGGTTTTTCACTGAAAATCAAGCTCTTTGTTCTACACAAGTGGAAAAATAGTAGATTATCAAAAAAAAATTGAAAAATATCAGTGCACTAGATATTGATGTCCTTAATCCAACAAAAAAAAAAATTGAATTTCGATACATACAAACAAAGTTATGTTGTATACAATCCACTTATGTCTGAATTGTAATTGGTTTAACTTTGAAACTTGATTAAGGAAAAAATATTCAATGAAATACTATGAAACCAATTTTGTGCACTAGATATCGTAGTTACAAATCTAAATTTGAAAAAATTAGAATTTTATCCTTCATGGAAAAAAATTCATGTTGTATACAGTGAGCATCACTCCTTAAAAATGGTGTTTACTGAAAAAACTAGTTTTCGAAGGAGATGGAAAAAGAAGTGCAATCTGATTCCAAAAATTTTGAAAAAAATATATTTAGAATCTACAAACAAAATGTCACAAATCACTAGTTTGCATCATCTTCAAATTCCTCACAGTTTAGCCACTATAGGTGCCCGAAAGTGAAGATTTAGTTAGAAAAAATTAGTTCAATGTCCAGTTTGGCCAAAAATTGTAAACCAATATTGTGGGATCTCCCTGATATCCTTAGACCTGTGATCAGGGCTTCATACTCCACAATGTTGTTAGTACACAAAAATGATAGCTTGTATGACTTTTCAATGAAATCACCTTGAGGGGTGATAAAGAGAATACCCACCCCTGATCCACGTTGGGTAAATGATCCATAAAATTAAATTTTCCACTAATTTGTTGTATTGACAAGGAACATTGATTCATCGGGAAATTCAGCTATTAAAGGATTATCTGCATTTATAGGTGCTTCTTCTAGTTGTTTTACAATCACTTGTCCTTTGATTTCCTTGCGCTCTACATACTATATGTCAAATTCAGTCAAGCTCATTACCCATTTGGCCATTCGCCCAGTGAGAGATGCTTTGGATAACAGGTATTTCAATGGGTCAATCTTTGTAATAAGCTTGATTTGGTGTGACAACATGTAATGTCTGAACTTTTGTGAAGAAAAAACCATTGCTAAACATGCTTTCTCAATGGATGAGTAGTTCATTTCATAGCCTACCAAAGTCTTGTTGATGTAATAGATGGCTCTTTCTTTTCTATTTTCATCATGTTGTGCTAGAAAAGCACCTAGTGTTGCTGATGTTGTTGAGATATATAGTGTGTATGTCTTTATTTGTAATCTAATTGAAAACACAAACACAATTAACAAAACTTTAAACTAAAGAAATTGAAATAAAACTTCTTCAGAAACGTTCTGTCTTTCTCTATCTACAGTGATTTCTTTTGAAGCTTATGGCTCTCAGATTGTGTAAGCTCAGCTTCTCCAAATGGCAACCTGTAGAACGAGTATGCAAAAAGGAAATTCTATTCTATCCTGTATGTTTAATGGAATGAAATTGTTGATGGATATGGACAGGGGTTGTGGATTATGCACAGGGGCTGTGAATGAAAAATGTCATGATTCTATGCTATGATTACTATGATTCTATGCTATGAAAATACTGTAAATGCTATGAATGCTATGAATGCTTACAATTTGACTATAATTTACTTGCTTAAAACTTCTATATGATTTGGAGTTCCCGACAGTCATATTTATAGATTTTTGCAGGCACAATCCCGGCTGGCAAGAATCTACGGCTGTGAGATTGTCTGGTAGGTTTGAATGGTGAAAGATGAAGAAGTTGAGAAGAAGATGGAAGAGGTTGAGAGGTTGGAGAGAAGGATGGATTCTTGTCTTCAACCCATGGGAACAAGCCTGGACAGAAACAGAGAAAATTAATTTTTCTGTTTGAGCAGTTTGTTTCACGGGTGTTGAAGATAAATCCCAAAATTAATTAAATAAATAAATTTATTTAATTTGATTTTATGAATTTTGATTTTCGATTTTTAAAAACTATAGAAGATTTTAATTAAATATTTTAGAATATTTAATCATGATGTGACTTTAGAAGAATATGAAATATTAGAAGAATTAATAAAATATTTTGGAATATTAATTATAAATGATATTTAGAAGAAAAGAAGAATATTTTAATCTTTATTTGAATAAAATATTCAAACTAAGATTATGTGATAATTAATATAAATAAGTCGTAATGTTTATTTAATTAATTAAGAAATGAATACGAAAAAATGATTAAATAAACTTATTTATTTAATCGAATTGAAATAATGGATAATATAAATAAAATATTTAAATTTATTTATATATAGATGGAATTCGAAGATTTAATTAAATATTAAAAATATTTAATTAATTACCAGACAATGTGATGTGACCATTTTTAGGTGTATACATATAGGATCAATGGTTTTTTTTGGTATCAGTGGCATAAGCACTAGAGGTGTCAATAAGTAGTCCTTGATCTGTTGGAATGCTTTATCACACTTCTCATCCCACTTGTAAGTTATTCCTTTATGGAGAAGATGCGAGAAAGGGTGGATTTTGTCTAATAGTTGCGCTATGAACCTTTTAATGGACAACCTTCCTTGTAATCCTCTCATCTGCTTCAATGTTTGTGGTGGTTTCATGTCCAGGATAGCTTTCACTTTTGTTGGATCCATTTCTATCCCTCTGTGATACAATGTAGCCAAGAAGCTTCCCTGATGTAAACCCAAAGACATACTTTTTTGGGTTTAGCCGCACCTTATACTCTTTGATCATGTCAAAGATGGGTCCCAATACCTCTATGTGCTCACTCCTTTTCTTTGATTTGGCCAAGATATTATCCACATACTCTTTGATTGTTTTTTGGATCATGTCATGAAAGATGAGGGTCATTACTCTTTGATAGGTCCCTCCTACATTCTTCAGCCTGAACGACATCATGTTCCAACAATATGTTCCCCATGGACAAGTGAATTTAGTTTTGTGTTGATCCTCCTTGGCAATCATGATTTGATTATATCTTGAAAAATCGTCCATGAGTGATAGCATTTCATGTCCAACTGTTAAATCCATGATGATGTCAATGTTAGGAAGAGGGAAATCATCCTTCGGGCATTCTTTGTTTAAATCTTTGAAATCTGTGCATATTTTGATGCCCCTAGTGGGTTTAGAGACTGCTACCAGGTTTGAAACCCACTCAAGATAATAAATCGGTCAAATAAATCTGACGTCAAGAAGCTTTTGTACCTCAAGTTTCACCAAGAGTGTTATTTGAGGTTGCATCTTTCTCATTTTTTGCTTTATTAGTTTAGCTTCAAGATAGAATGTTAAGTGATGCATAACCCACTTCTGGATCAATCCCTAGCATATATGTGTATGACCATCCAAAGTTTGTTCTCCTCTCTTTCAGGAAGGCTGCTAGGTTTTTCTATTCTTCGTCTAACAAGGATTCAACATAAAAGGTGATTTTGTGTGCTTCTTTTATTCCCACATTCACTGGGGTGGCCTTTTCTACTAACACTCTTGACTTTTTTGGATGCATTTCACTAAGGGGGATATTGAATCCCTCATCCTTGGGCACCTCAGAGAGGTTTTCACCCTTGGATACATCCTTTCTTTTTACTATTTTAGGATCAGAAAGTGCCACAGTGTGGTTTTCACTTAGGGATTTGCATGTTATTTGCATGTTGTCAATTTTGAGACTGAAGGATTCAATCATCTCCTCGTAGTACTCCCCTAGAGTTCTATATCAAAACCAACTTTAGATCTTCCCATGGTAAGTTGTCACAAAGTCCCATGAATTAAGAGATTGCCTCATCATTTTTAAATAAATCCAGAATTGGTGGTCCTTGTTGGTCCCAATCAATGAGTTGTGGGTATACTAGGCTTATTTCAATGGGTTGATCGTTCGAGGCGAAGGATGTTGTGGATATCATGAAGATATTTATTCTCAAATAGTTTAACAACATCAAGGGGGAAGTCGTCTAGGGTAGTATCTCACGATGTTGGTAACCAAGAGGAAGCCTCATCCTGTTTAGCAGAAGTACCTTTGCCAAGAAGGGTAACCTTAGTAGTAGTACATCCTAAGCCAAGATTCTTTAGATGTTTCTTAGGAACGATGGATTCTAGCAAACTGTTGTCATTTTCTCCCAGTTTCTCATTCTTATTGTATCCCCATCCCTGCATTAGCTGAAAGCCTTTTTTTTCATCTTCCATGGGAAGAGCGGGCACGGGTTGATCATCTTGATAGAGTATTTTAGAGATATCCTCCTCATTGACATCTTCTTTGTTTAGATCCCCCCACTTGGTGAAGGTGGTTGATGCCATCTTTAATTTTCCAACCACTTTATTGATAGGTGTAAGTTTCCCATGAGATTTTGGAGAAAGAGTTAGCTTTCCTAACACAAAAGTGTCCTTTGTTAATTTATAATTTCCACAACCATCATCCTGGATCACTGCTTTGATGTCGGGAATGTTTTGCACAATGTGTGTTTTTATTTTTGAGGTAGATGCAAGGGATGACAGGTCAACAAATGAGGAGGAGGGTGTAGGCCGTTTGTCATTCTTGGGTATTTGGGGGATCTTATAGAACTTTTCCTCAAGATTCTTGCAATAGTAAAATGACATAGGATCACCATGAATGGTAACTTCTCTATCCTCAAAAGGAAACTTTACACATTGGTGATAGGTTGAAGCTACAGCTTTTAGGGCATGTATCCAGGGTCAGCCAAGAAATATGTATGGGAGATCAAGAAATTCATCAGGAAAATTGAATTAGATGCAAGGGATGATGGCTCAAAAAATGAGGAGGGTGTAGGCCCTTCGTCATTCTTGGGTATTTTGGGGATCTTATAGAACTTGTCCTCAAGATTCTTGCAGTAGTAAAAGGGCTCGAGATCACCATGAATGGTAACCTCTCTATCGTCAAAAGGAAACTTTACACATTGGTGATAGGTTGAAGCTATAGATTTTAGGTCATGTATCCAGGGTTAGCCAAGCAAGATGTTAAATGGGAGATCATAAAATTCATCAAGAACATTTTCCATTGATCTATTGTATTGATAAGGAACATTGATTCATCAAAAAATTCATATATTAAAGTATTCTCTGCATAGATAGTTGCTTTATCTAGTTGATATGTGATCACTTGTCCTTTGATTGCCTTGTGCTCTACGTATTCTATGTCAAATCTAGTCAATATCATTACCCATTTGGCCATTCGCCAAGTGAGAGTTACTTTGGATAACATGTATTTCAATGGGTCAATCTTTGTAATAAGCTTGATTTGGTGCGACAACATATAATGTCTGAAATTTTGTGAAGAAAAAACCATTGCTAAACATGCTTTCTCAATGGATGAGTAGTTCATTTCATAGCCTACCAAAGTCTTGCTGATGTAATAGATGACTCTTTCTTTTCTGTTTTCATCATGTTGTGCTAGAAGAGCACCTAGTGTTACTGATGTTGCTAAGATATATAGGATCAATGGTTTGTTCGGTATCAACGGTATGAGCACTAGAGGTTTTAATAAGTAGTCCTTGATCTGTTGGAAGGCTTTATCGCACTTCTCATCCCAATTGTAAGTTATTACTTTATGGAGAAGATGTGAGAAAGGGTGGATTGTGTCTGATAGTTGCGCTATAAACCTTCTAATGGATTGCAACCTTCCTTGTAACCCTTTCATTTGCTTCAATGTTTGTGTTGGTTTCATGTCTAGGATAGCTTTCACTTTTACTAGATCAATTTATATCCCTCTATGTGATACAATGTAGCCAAGAAGATTCCCTGATGTAACCCCAAAGACACCTTTTTGGGTTCAACCGCACCTTTTAGTCTTTGAGCCTGTCAAAGATGGGTCCTAATACCTCTAGCTGCCCACTCTTTTTCTTTGATTTGGCCAAGATATCATCCACATAGTCTTCGACTGTTTTGTGGATCATGTCATGAAAGATGAGGATCATTTCTCTTTGATAGGTCGCTCCTGCGTTCTTCAGTCCGAACGACATCATGTTCCAACAATATGTTCCCCATGGACAAGTGAATGCAGTTTTGTGTTGATCCTCCTTGGCGATCATGATTTGATTATATCCTTAAAAACCATCCATGAGTGATAGCATTTCATGTCCAGTTGTTAAATCCACGATGATGTCAATGTTAGGAAGAGGGAAATCATCTTTCGGACATGCTTTGTTTAAATCTCTAAAATCTGTGCATATTTTGATGCCCCCAATGGGTTTAGAGACCGGTACCAAGTTTGAAACCCACTCAGGATAATCAATTGGTTGGATAAATCCAACCTCAAGAAGCTTTTGTAGGTCAAGTTTCACCAAGAGTGTTATTTGAGGGTGCATCTTTCTCAGTTTTTGCTTTACTGGTTTAGCTTCAAGATAGACTGTTAAGTGATGCACAACCACTTCTAGATCAAGCCCTAGCATATCTGTGTATGACCATTCAAATTTTTTTCTCCTCTCTTTTAGGAAGGATACTAGGTATTTTTTTCTTCTTCTAACAAGGATTCAACATAAAAGGTGATTTTGGGTGCTTCTTCCATTCCCACATTCATTGGGGTGGCCTTCTCTACTAACACTGCTGACTTTTTTGGATGCATTGCACTAAGGGGGAGATTGAATCCCTCATCCTTGGGTGCCTCAAAGAGGTTTTCACCCTCAAATACATCCTTTCTTTTTACTATTTTAGGATCAAAAACTGCCACAGTGTGGTTTTCACTTAGGGATCTGCATGTTAGTTGCATGTCATCAATTTTGCAACTAAAGGATTCAATCGTCTCCCTATAGTATGCCCCTGTGTCTAGTTCTATATCAAAATGAGCTTTGTGATCTATCCATGGTAAGTTGTCGTGGAGTCCCATGAATTCAGAGATTGCCTCATCATTTTCAAATAAATCCAGAATCGATGGTCCTTGTTGGTCCCAGTCAATGAGTTATGGGTATACTAGGCTTATTCGATTGGGTTGATCATTTGGGGCGAAGGATGTTGTGGATATCATGAAGAGAGAGTTATTCTCAAATAGGTCAGCAACATCAAGGGGGAAGTCATCTATAGTAGTATCTCACGATGTTGGTAACCAAGAGGAAGCCTCATCCCGTTTAGAGGAAGTACCTTTGCCAAGAAGGGTAACCTTAGTAGTAGTACATCCTAAGCCAAGATTCTTTGGATGTTTCTTAGAAACGATGGGTTCTAGAAAACTGTTGTCATTTTGTTCCAATTTCTCATTCTTGTTGTATGCCCATCCCTGCATTAGCTGCAAGCCTTTATTGTCATCTTCCATGGGAAGAGCAGGCATGGGTCGGTCATCTTGATAGAGCAGTTTAGAGATATCCTCCTCATTGGCATCTTCTTTGTTTAGATCCCCCCACTTGTTGAAGGTGGTTGATGCCATCTTTAATGTTTTAGCCACTTTATTGATAGGTGTAGGTTTCCAATGATATTTGGAAGAAAGAGGTAGCTCTCCTAACACAAAAGTGTCCTTCGTTAATTTATAATTTCCACAACCTTCATCCTGGATCACTGCTTTGATGTCGGGAATGTTTTAAACAATGAGTGTGTTTTTTTTGAGGTAGATGCAAGGGATGATGGTTCAACAAATGAGGAGGAGGGTGTAGGTCCTTCATCATTCTTGGGTATTTGGGGTATCTTATAGAACTTGGCCTCAAGATTCTTGCAATAGTAAAAGGGTTCAGGATCACCATGAATGACAACTTCTCTATCCTCAAAAGGAAACTTTACACATTGGTGATAGGTTGAAGCTACAAATTTTAGGGCATGTATCCAGGGTCAGCCAAGCAAGATGTTGTATGGGAGATCAAGGTCTAACACTTGGCATGTAGTTTCTACAATGACGGGTCCCACTTGGATGGGCAGCGTGATGCTGCCTTGTGATACCCACTCTTGATCGTCATATGCTCTGATAGTGGTACTCTTTGCTTTCTCAATAGTATCCTATGAATATCCCAGGTTCTTGATCAACTGAAGAGTGCAAATGTTCAAACCAACACCTCCATCTACTAAGACTCTTTTAACCTTGTTCTTATGAATAATGACCTCAAGGTGTAAAGCACGGTTATGAGATGGTTGTGATGGTAGGTCTTGTTTTGAGAAGGTGAGAAGATGAGGGATAGTGATATGTCCTACCATAGATTGAAACTACTCTGTATCCATATCCTCAAGGATAGATGATGAGGACAAATATTTCTCTAATATTTCTCTATGTGTGAGGGATAGCCTCAATAGTTCCAGGATAGAAATTTGCACAAGGGTCTTCTTAAGCCGATCTAGGAGGTTGTATTTTCTAGGGTTTGATGTTGGCAATGTAGCTTGTGCCATAGGTTGAGATGAAACCCCTTGGATGGTGACTTTTCCATGTCGTGTGGTGACTCCACATTGTACACTAGGCCCTTTGATGGTGACGACGGTGATGACACTATCAGAGGAAGTGACTACATTGGAATAGACATGCTTCACATTTGTGTAATCCTTACCTTTTCCATTGTGGTTTCCTTTGCTATGATTTGGCATAGGGTTTTTGTATATCTTGAGATCCTGGTTACCGGCTAGTACTTCAATAGATATGTCTCCATTCTCAATAAGATCTTGGAAAACATTCTTTAGCTTCATGCAGTTAGATTTTTTGTGTCCCTTCATTTTGTGAAAGTCACAAAGATCTTTGTCATTGTACCATGGCAGTTTATCTTGTGGTTCCTGGTAGTTTTTGAAATTGGGAAGCGTTATCAAGTTTGACCCTACCGATTTCTTCATGATAGTTTCAATAGGTTCCTACAACTGCATGTATTTGTGTTTTGGATAGTTGTTCTTGTTGGGAGTTTGTCGTTGTTGCGTTTCAGTGTTATTGATTTGATTGTTTTGTGGTGAGATTATTTGTTGTACATTTGGTTGATCGTTAGTTGTTTGATTGGTGTTTGTCCTAGGAGCACTTAGGACTACCTTAGCATCTACTATGCTATCATTCGTCATGTTCTTGTTCTTAGCCCAAATACGAGGCTTGTCGTTTGAACTAGTTGATGGGTGGTTGTCCTTGTATGCTTGGGTATTTCCTTGTGAGTTTAGAGCTCTCTTGATGTTAAGGGCTCTAGGGACAAGCTCATCATAGGTGGTAATGCATTTCATTTTCAAGTGTAAGGATAAATCGGGATCAACATTAGCTATGATGATCCCCACTTGTTCATCAGGAATTGGCCACTTGCTCTTACTAGCCCTTTTCCTCCATCGTTGTAAGAAATTGGCGAAAGATTCTCCTTTTTTTTGTTTGAGGGTGTACAACTCTTCTAGGCTTACGTCCATGTCAAGATTAAAGGAGAAGTGATCTATGAATTTATCGATGATTTCTTGAAATGTTTTGATACCCGGAGCTAATTGTGAAAACCAATCGATGGTTGGGCCTGTCAAACTTCGTGGAAAGAGGTGCACCAAGTAGGAATCATTGTAGGCGACCTCCATACACATGACGTTAAACTCTTTGACATGGTCTATAGGACTTCCTCTTCCTTTGTATTTATCAAATTTAGGGACCTCAAAACCGGGAGGGAACGGTACCATTGCGATATTTCAATTGAATGGATATGGGCATAGTTTTTGTTGTGTATGGGACTTCTTCATTTTTCCCATCTAGATATCTTTCATCTCTTGTGTCAACGCCTTAAGTTGTGATGCTGAGGCTACTTCTTGTTGTTGTTGTTGTGCTGCTAAGGCTACTTCTTGGTGTTGTTGTTGTTGTTGTTGTGCTACTAAGGCTTCTTGTTGTGTTTTTTGTTGTTGTTGTGCTGCTAAGGTTGTTTGTTGTGCTTTTTTTGTTGTACGGCTTGCTGATATGCGTTTTGTGCTTGTTGCAAAGCTAGGGCATGTGCTTGCAATGTAGGATCAGTTGGTTGTTGGGACATCTGCAATGGGTTTTGGGTGTTGATATTTTGAGTGGCTTGTGGGTTGTTGATGAGAGGTTGGGGGTTCCCTTGGTTTATCATTCCTTGTAAGATGGTGGATTGAGATGGAGGAATGTAAGTTTGAGGTCCCATTTGATTTTGCATGATGAGAGGGGCTGTGGGGAAAGATGATGATGGTGCCATTAGGTATTGCAATGGAAATGGAACATTAGGACCTTGATTCCATTGATTGAAAGGATTTGCTTGACCAATGTGTTGGGGATCCCCTTATGTTTGAGAGGTGGCCAAGGTATTACCTTGGTTGATGGGGTTTGTGGCCAAGGGGTTGTTTTGATTTGAGTTGGTGATGGATGGGATGGATGTGTTTTGGGCAACCAATGGGATGGATGAACTCATTGGGGGATTTGATAAAGGTGTCCCATGTTGTGTTGAAGGTTGATTTTGCGTAAGGGTATTAACTTTCCCTTTTGGGTCTATTTGCGACACTTGGTACACACTACCTTGCATGACATTGGGCACACTTGTGGTACTTGTGGGTATGGATGAAGATGGGTACCCTCGATATGTTGAGGTTATCGTGGATTCATGAAGAGTAAGTGTTTTATGTTGATGTAGGGGATGTTTAGGAATGGGAGGAGCGACAAATGTTGGTGTCCAAGTGGTTTTTTAAGAAGGATTGGTGTTTAGAGTACCCACAAGTGTGTTGCTTTCTAATGGAAGAGTGTGGCCAAAGTCCTTAGCAAGACTAGCTGCAAGACTAGGAGTTGGTGTGTGACTTAACCCTAGCGATGGAGTTGTTTGAATGGTGGATGAAGTCAAGCCTTGTGTCAAGGGTAGCACAAAAAAAGATGGGGAAATTGGGGCTACGTTTTCTAAGGCTTAATGTTCTTGTTTGTACTCCATGATTTCTTCCTCAGTAAGTCCAAACGGATTGTTCGTGATGTCTTCTACCTCATATGGCCCTTATGGGGATGAGGGTTGTTGTGATAGGGTAACATGACTTGTTGGATCAAAATTCTTGAGGATTGGTATCACTTGAAGTGAATGTGACTTTGGATTTTTCCATGATTCTCTTGTGTTGTGATCTTGTCTTTACCATAAATTGTGGGTCACTTATGGGAGAGTTATGTTGAGATTTGTAATACATTTAAACTCTCTAGTTGACTCAAATCTTGGTAAAAGGGATGCTCTAAGTTGTTTTGGAGCAATGGTTATAATGGGAGATGAAAATGATGAATGATGTGGAGAGTGATCTTTGCAAATGTTTTGGGACAACACTTTTGACTTATAGGTTTGATGTTTGATGTTTGGATAAAAGATGTTAATGAACTTGTAAATCTTGAAGGTAGACTCGTGACTTTCAAGATAAAATTTTCCACAAAGTGATAACTAACTTAACTAAATGCATGGAAAAGGATTCATTTCACATACAAAGTAGCTAAGTTAGGGTTTGGGGTTGATGGATGTCTAAGACCAATGTGTTGGTGTGTTCAAAAGTTTGCAAAGTTTGGTGAAGTGAGGTTTGAAATTTGATGAGGGATGGATGAAATGTTTGACCCAAAATGTTAACCTAGAGTGAAATTTTGTTTTGCAAGACCAAGGTAGTGAGAAACATGCTATACCTCTAAAGTGATCAAACCCAATAGGATCAATGTTGTTTTAAATGATAGGGACCATTTGGACAGAAATTTGGGTCACCCAACAAAGGACGAGAATAAAAATTTCTTATCATGTTGTCCTTAGTGTGGTGAAACCTTAAGGCTCGTTTTCTGATAAACTTTAAACTATGATGTCTAAGTTTGAAATGGTGGAATGTGGACCTTATTTTAGGGATTTTGATTTTGTGGGGGATCATGAAGATAAGCACAAGATCATGAAAAAGATGACATTTATTGCCACACAAGAGGTGGTAATATAGGTCTTTCGCCCATAATATCAGCTCTTTCGTCTTGTTCGTCTAAGATATATGTTGTGTTTCTCAATTAGTTCAAAGTTTGGTTGAATGATAACATGCATAAGGTTTGGTTGTTCAACTGGAGCAATTAGACACCAAATGGTCATGTGGGGTTCAATTTGTCAATTTATCTTGCTTAAATGAGTTTCTTTTTACCACAAACACTTATCTTAATTAAGTTTCAAACTAAATGTTTATGTCAAAAACATAATTCATTTCACAAAGTCCATTATGTGAAAATCATGAAGTTAGGGGCATAGTTACCTATGTTAACTTTGGAAAGTATGGATTGAGATGTAAGCCAAAATATTTAGAAGTCTCTAAGGATGGAATATTTAGGACAAGCATCAATATCAAAGCTTTTTCAAAGGGTATCCATGCTTAGACCAAAGGGTTTGACATTTTGAAAAGACTTGTTGATGTTTGTTTGCAAATTGTTTTGGAACCAAGCAAGTGTTTAACTGACTCACAAGCATTTACAATCCTAGTTTGAGCAGGTACGTATTTCTTAGTAGGCTTACCATCATCCCCTAAGAGATTATTAATCTGTGAAGATGGAATGGACAAATAGGCTATGTCAAGGAAATGTACCATCTTGACACACCAAGCAAAGGAGTCCCTTCCCCATTTTCTTTATTACCTCAACCAAAACCCGAACATGGTAAGTAACTTCTGGGAGTGGTGCGCCTCCCATGCACTACCTTGAAATACATTTCAAAATTGGACTTGGTTAGCCACTACAAACAAGGTTTTTAATGACAATATTTGGGATAAACTGGTGCTATACACGCGACAATTCACTCAATTAAGAGGCCTCCCATCCCTTAGAAATATCTAAGGGTTTTAACGCATCACGAGAATACTAAGGGAGAAGTTCGTCAGTATAGGACATCAACACAAGTTGGTTAGTGACTTTAGTCACAACCAATTATTTATATAGCAGACCGAAATGAAAGCACTACTTGGGTTGTTCCCTCTCACAAGTTGGGAGGCAGGCCCTCTAAAGGTAACACATGTTTGAAGCTTAGAATGATTTTCATCACCCAAGATTGCCAAAAGGTGCAAGGGGAGAGGATAGGTGCTTCCAAGAAGAAAAGGTATACTTGTGTGTTTCTTTTCACCCAAGATCACATGAAGTGCAAGGGAAGAGGATACACACAACAAGCATACACAAGCAAATCAGACACATGTTCATTTTAACTTTGACAAGCATAATGATTTCATTTTAAGCACCAAATGAAGTGTGTAGATTGTTTTGTTCAATTTTAAATCAATATTGCAAAATAAGGATGTGAGGGTTCAGTTTTAACCAATATGAATGTTCATTTTAAACCCAAAAGGAAATCTAGTTGGTCATAAACATGAAATAAAGCATCATAAATGGGTTATAATTGTCCCATAAGTGTTGAAACACTTGTTACAATTATACAATCAAATGATGATATACTCCTTCACTTCAAATTTTATTGCCCAAACCTACAAAACTAGTTAGCCTCAAAAACAAAAACAAGAAGTTAGTGACATGTTAGCAATCAGATGAAATCAAAAAATTAAAACACATCAAAATTCAAGTTTAGTTTTGTTTACCAGTAAATAGTGACACTGAAATTAATTACGTCACTGAATTTCCATCAAACGCATTGATATATCAAAAATGCGTTGTTGTATTGAAAAATTAGATGCATCGCTCTGTAGTAAATAGTGACATCAATAGCGTCACCAAATCAAATTTGTCGCTAAATTAAAATTCATGTTGCGATAAAAAATAAGTTTAGTGTCGCTATTTTAATATGCGGTGATGAAATTTAATAGCGCGTCACCAAATTAATTATGTGTTGCTAAATTTGAACCGAAGTGTGTCGTTGTATAGCAATGTGCCCTAGATACGTCGACGAATCTTCAATAACATCGTTGAATCTGCAAACATAAGAAAAACGGAAATCTAAAGAGAAATTCGTCAAATTGATTAGTTCAAGCCCTCCTAGCACCAAAAATGTGACTGATGACGTAGCATAGGTTAACTACACTTGATCCATGAGGATTCAAAGCGTACTTAAACCACTAAGCATCAATCCCAATAAGATCATTCAATTTAAACAAAGATGAAGAAGCCATTAAAATTATCATTCTAAGCATGAAAGCTTGATAAACATCTACTCTAAGACATTGAAACTTATCCTATTAGGGGAGTGGTGTCACATTGATGTGGAATGACAACCCTTTCCCAACCCCTCAAGGATAATGAGCTTGTTTCAATCAATTTTATTGAAGAAAACTAATAAAAACGATGAAAGATGTGTTGTAAAACATGATGAAATCTATTTTAACATGATAAATGCTATGATGATCGATGTGAGTATATGCAAAGCTATTCTAAATGTATGCAAAATTCAAAAGATTAAAACCCTAATTCCAAGATATACTAAATGGATGCTATTAAGTTACCATGGAAGCCATTAATGGAAGCTCTAAGCTAATAATACATGTAAGATTAAGCTAAAATGCTTTAAAAACATAAAATGTGAGTGCAAATGGATGTGATTTTCAACAGCATAAGTTTTCTCTGAAAAGGTGGATCCCTATTCAATAGATGCAAGGTCTATTTATAGAATAGGAAAAATGAGATTGATGGTCAAGATTGGAAGAATCAATCAATGGTCAAAATGGAAAGAAGATGGAGGCATGGATCATGGATTCCCATCAAGGGTTGAGAATGCAAGATGATATTTAATCAAGGGCTCACAATCATCCAAACAAACACACTTTCAAAACTTGCACAAGAAGTTTGTTAAAAGTTTGTTATAAGGAAGAATATTCCTTTTTTCAAATGAGTGAAGAGAGAATATTCTCATGGGTGAGGAAAATTAGCATTAATTAATTAAAACCAAAATTTAATGTGCAAAGGGGAAGGAATATTCTATGAGAATATTCCTTTTGGAGGAATGTGCAAAGAAGGAATATTCCCTTGCAAGTGGGAGGATTAGATTTAATTAGCAATTTGACAATTAAAACAAAGTTTCAATTATGCAAATTAGGGGAATTTAGGATATTCATTAAATAATTAACTTATTTAATGAAAAGGGGTCAAAATTACATTTAATTAAATAATTAAGATTATTTAATTTAATGAGAGGACTTAGGGTGTTAAATAGATATTTTGATTTATCCAATTTAACATGACAAAAGGTTAGCATGAAAGGGGGAGGAATTAACCTAATTAAATTAATCAAATTAATAGATGAAAATGGTGCAATTAATTAAATAGCTAGGCTAATTTAATCAATTAAGTGAAAAAGAGGATGGATTTTACGACGAAACGATGTTAGTATATCATATTCGAGTGTGTGATATCATTTAGGACATTTTTAAGTGTCTACAACAATATTTGCATAAATTGAGAGATAAAAAGAAATGGAGCGATAAAGAGATGGAAAGAGGAGAGCAAGATACAAAGACAAAGAAAGGGACAGATAGAAAGAGGGGGAGAGAGAGAGAAGAGAGATAACGACAGAGAAATAGGAAGAGAGAAAGAGATGGAGAGAAGGAAAGGATAGACAGATAGAGGTAGAGATAGAGATAGATAGAGGGACAAAGAGATAGAGAGAGAGATGAGGAGAGAGATAAATAGAGATAGAAATAGATACAGAGATTAGATATATAAAAAGAGATAGAGAGAGAGAGAGATAGAGAAAGGAGAGAGGGAGATAGAGAAATAGGGAGAGAGAAAAATGACCAAATCATAGTTACCAAAGAATGTACAAAGTTGTAATTAGGATCATATCATAGGTTACCATATTTTTTACTCATCTTACTTTTAGGTGATGTGCATAAGAGGCTCACATTGTCTTACTTTCAGGTTACCTCTATGATACCTCATACAAATGTTGTATATATTTAATAACAATTTCAAACTTCAATATCATCAAGTGTATTCATTTTACAACAAAAAATGATGAAACCACTACCAAACAATGAGCTACTTCTTGACTTTCTAACCATTTTTTTAATATTTTGAATAAGCTAAGTACTTATTTTTATTTTCTATAAATAGTTTCTTTATTGTCCTCAAATACATATGTATTGATTTTTCTTTATAACTTTTAATGTTTTTATTCAAATATATATTTTTTATATAAAATTATTCTACACTATATATATATATATATATATATATATATATATACATCAGAAAGTATTTTTATGCAAGTTATGTGATGCACACACTTGGTGGTATAATTTTCATGAAAACTAGATTTGGAGTACTACAATTCTTTTTCAAAATTTGAGAGTATACATCTCAAATTACTCATCCAAGTTTAGTTCTTGCTAATTTATATTAAAAAAAAACATTGGCCACTTTTGACCCCTTTTATCTACATTTCCATGCACTTACTCTATAATAATCTATCTTAATTTTTGTCAACTCCAAACCCTGTGATCATATTAACAACAAATATATTCATGCAAAATACCTCATTTATGTTCATTGTAAAGGTGACAAGAGTCATTTTCATTCTACACCTCATGGGACCGAACAGATAGTGCTAACACATTGAGATAGGTAGGTGAATAATTGTGGAGATCTCATTTATTTGTTGAAGGGTCTCGATAATTTTGAGCTACATGAATTTGACAAAGTCTCTTCAGAGACCTAAGAGCAAAAGAAGTTGCACTAGTTCCCTAATTATGTGGTACCTAAGAATATTTTGTTTATACATATAGGTGGATGTTGAGTTCATCTACAATAACCTATCTTGATCTTTTTTAACTCCAAACTCTTTGACCATGTTGATAATGGATGCATTATTGCAAAATACCTCATTTTTATTTAGTGTAAAGGTGTCAAGAGTCATGCTTTTTATTTTACACCTCATAGGATTGAATTGACAATGTCAACACATTGGAGTGGGCAAGTGACTTCTAGTGGAAGTCTCATTTTATCAACAATGTTAGCACATTGATAGATTTGAGTCATCACTAAATCAACTTGCTTCATCATTGCTTCCAAAAATGAAACAAGTGATACCTAGTGGGGGTTTGCTATAGATGCCTTCAACATTGAAACTAATTTTATAATTTCAATTTAGTTTTGTTTTAAATGTCTTGATAAATTCTCTTGACTGAGGAGATATAGATGGTGTGGGTTCTCTTCAAGAATTTTTTCATCTAAATTAGGTTCCAAGTTAAAGTTTAGAGGAGTTGGTATAAAAATAAATAAAAAAGAAATGTATTCTAAATATTGAAATTTATAAAAATGCGAACAAGATTTGATAAATAAAATAAAATGAAAACCTTGATTACTTACTTTTGTGCAACATTGATTTAGAAAAAAACTTGGTATTGAGTTTGTAATTGTTGTCAAATGTCCAAAATGCACATGTTTTTTGGTCAGTTTGCACCTTTTAGCTGTGAGTATTTTGTGGCTATATTTTTTTGGCCTTATGTCAAACAAAACACGTTCACATTATGACTTGGTATTATTTCAATATAACATTATAACATAATTGTATACCTCTAGAACTTATTGATATGGCTTTTTTTTCCCCCAATTTGTTGCACTCACCCCTAAAGCAAACTTTGGGGGCTTGATATGCAAAAATTGGTGAGCATTTTAAATTAGAAGGTTTTGAAAATAGTCCTCATGATTCCAACTTATATGTAAAGACCTTCAAAGGAGGGTGTGTGACAATTATTTTACTTTATGTGGATGACATTATTATAAAAGAGAAAACGACCAACATATTAGTAACACAAAGTTAAGGTTAAAGGACATGTTTCAAATGGCATATTTGGGTTGTTCTTCATTGCTTACTTGGTTTTGAGGTGTGCCAAAAAGATGGCATCTTTCTTTCACAAACTAAGTATGCTACAGATTTGTTGATCAAATTCAATATGGAGGATTTTGTAAGCTTTGTAACCATTGTTCACGAGTATAAAATTGACCAAACTGGATATCTCTTATCTAGTTGGCGTTGTCTC